>CAVNZG010000668.1:115440-144600 GCA_963693315.1 Diogma glabrata
AAATAGAAAAAATGGCAATATTTTTTCCTTGTTAAAATTGGCGCATATTTTTAATCCTTCTCAATCTTTTTAATTAAAATTGTGTAAATAACCTTTTCAACTGGTTAATGTTCCTTAAATTTTTAAAATTAAAATGAGAACATGTTTTACATCATTTTTTGGGTACATGCTCCTTTTTTATAATTGTTCTATTTACAAAAATTTTCTAATTTTCTTTATACAGTGCCATTGTAGAGATACTACTACGTCTACTCACCAGCTTATCCAAATCAAAACCTATATAAATAAGTTATAAAGAAATTCCCATGACGACATAAATTTTATCAAAACAAAATAACAAATAAACATTTCATTATTTCGTATCGTCAATTGTAAACAAATAAAGTTTATGAACTTAGATTCAAAACGTGTCATCACATAAATTATGGTTCAAAACATTGAAACAATTTAAATAAAAGTTAAAATGCTTATGATGACTTGTACATTTTATTTGAAGAAAAATATAGAGCAAATAAATTGAAAACACTTTTATGTACATTTTTGTTGTTATTGCATTTTTGCAATAAGTAAATTAAAACAATATAAATATGTATATTAATTGATTTAAGTGGGAATACATAATATATTAATTGATTTAAGTTTAAGTGGGGAATAAGTAATTTGTAAATACATAATTTATATACATAATTATATGATGGGGAAGTATTTGAAATAATATAAAAGAAATGATTTTTCATAATAAAAGGGAGAATCAGTTTGAATTTTAAATAGTGTCTTTTATTTTTCTCTGATCCTCCCGACGACCTAAGTTGACGCACGTCAAACGGGTCTAACGGTTCTTTCCCTGGTGCAAAATTGTTTCGGCAAAGTGTATCATCGAAAAACCGGACTGTTCAGGACATACGGACATATAGACAGTGTTATATCTCTGGTGAATTAATTTAAAATCAACAAAAGTTAAAATTGAAATAATAAATACGCAGTCAGATAGCAAGAGTGTATAAAGCTCAGCACACCATGTGTAAACACTGTTTCATTAAAAAATGTTACGTCATAAATGTATACATTAAATTTGTTCATAAATATTAGCAAATTTAACAAAGAAACAAAAATAATCGTTCTCCTGAAATATTTTTCTCATTTTCTTGTCGGACTGGCCGAACGCGGCTATATTTTTGTCGGACAACTCGATTTTTTTATAATAGCAAATGGCTTTTTATCGTGTTTCATTTTTGTCCAACATGTGGTAATCAATAAACACTACCCCACCAGAATTCCGACTTCCAGTCGTCGGACTAAAAAAAACACGGCCGAAAATTCGTCGGACAATATGACCCTTCAATTTCACTAACTTTTGTTAAACAATCCTGTGAAAACTAGTTTTGTGGTGTTTGATTTTCAATACCCTGGTACTTTGACCAGTTTAAGTTGTCGGACTCGACAAAAGCAGACAATTTTTTGTCGGACAAATTTACCCTCGTTTTCTAAAACAAATATCCACCCCCTATAATAAATAACAAAATTATGGTAATAAATATACAAGACCCCGGGAAATCGCCATGTTTCGGAGTTTCCCGAGGGAAAAAGCGGCTGAATCAAGGAAAATGGCAGATGAAAAAGTTGTAGGACTCGTCAGGGACAAGCGCCTTTTGAAGTATAAAATATGTGGTAATCGCAAAATTATGTAGGTGAAGGCCCAGGGACTACAAAGATTGTGTTGAAAAATATTTAAAGCTGAGAATTCAAAAGAATTCATTTCAAATAAAATATTACAAAAAATCGTATAGAATAAATTATAAAACCTTAGAATTCGAAAGAAGTAATGATTTTTTAAATAGAATTTGAATGTGTACGTGCAGTGTGTAATTATATTTAAATTTAATAACATACTAACACTCAAACTGTAAACTAAAATAAATTTTCTAGACCGATTCAGAAGGTATTGAAAGGTGAAGATATCATTAAACTTATCAATATCAAAAATGATCTCCAACACAACAACCTAACCTTATGGTAAGATAAAAGGTCAGCATTTGTTTGATGAACGGCGACCACTATATACAAGACACCTCAAAAGCAAATTTGTTCTATCTCATGTTAACTAAAAAGTTTTACCAAACATTCGGCAAAAACACTTAATAACTGTGGCTGTGGTTGTTGTGATATATTTAAAAGAATAAGATAAAGTTTTTAACCGAAAGTGACAAGTTGCAAAACTACTATAAACATTACAAAAACCTTATGCTCTAAGTTTCAACAAAGTTAAACGTCAGAACTGAGTGTTATTGAAGTCTAAAAAAATCAGTTGTTCAACGAACCACAGACATACTCCCCGACTCCTTTGCCAAATTTTGAAAATAGCTTATTCAAAATAGCATATTCTCCATATTCAAATAAACCCGGATTCGTTTGTAGCTCATTTTAATTCAAAAGTTTCATCAAGTTCTCATGCGTTTGCGTAATGAAAATAACACCTATTTTTCAAATTTTCTTAAAAACTCAAAAAGTAAGATAGCAATTGTTTATACAAATATCATTTAAAATGTCTGACATGATGACAAACAAAATGGGAGGTAAATGGTCTTGATAGCATTATTTATTCTCTTAATATTTGCAAGAGATGATTTTCTGTTTTTTGGAAACCACTAAAAAATAAATGATTTAATTTCGCTAGAAAAGGACTGGGCTCTAAGTTACGACAAGATACATCGATAGCGACCATTTTCGTTAAAATCGACCCATCCGTTGTTGGGAAAGCGTTGGGCAAAAATTCAGCGATATACACTCACATTCACACACACACACACATACAGACTGCCAGCTCAAAATAGTCTAAACAGCTTCAGGAGGTCATGAAACGTAAAGATATCATAAAAATTCCGATTTCGAAAATCGACCCAAAAACAATAACTTCCCACATCGGGAAGTTAAAAAAATGTATGTCTGTCTGTCGGCCGGCCGGCCGTCCGTCATTACCTACGCTGCAGGGAAAGCCGTTGCAGGGAATTCAAAAAAATTTTTTTTTAAAGCTGGTATACTCAAGGGACAGGTCCCAAAGGACGCTGTGTTCGATAACTGTACCGGAAGTGTGTCAAAAAATTCATTAAGTGTGCCAAAAACAGCAAATTTTCATATTTTTGGCTTAAAAAACGTCCATGTTAAGTGATTACGAGTAGGAACATTGAGTTTTGAGAAATCTTGATGGTAGAGATTGGTATGTGAGATCAAAAACTAGATTATTGCATTAAAAGTTTGTCAAAAAAATGTTGTAAAGTGTGTCAAAAGAAGGATTTTTATTAATTTGTTTACCCAAATTTTTGGAAAAAAATAAAATTAGTTATTTGTTTAAATGAAATTTTATTATTATTACTGAGAAATATGGCATTATAAGTTTGTTATTATTACTGAGAATTATGGCATTATAAGTCAAGTGTCCATTTATTTTTTTAGCCAATTTTTTGGAAAAAAAAAATGTAACTGTTTTTATGATGTAAATGTAATTGAAAATGAAATTGGACATGGAAATTTTTGAATTTGTTATACATAGTTTTCGAAATATTTTTGGAATTTTGAAAAAGTTTGTATTTTTGATTTTGTACTAATTTTTGCTATATATTTAGAATTTCGGAAAAAGTTTTAATTTTTGATTTTGTAAGAGATTTTGGAATATTTTTGGAATTTTGAAAAATTTTAAATTTTTGATTTTACTATAATTTCTGGAATTTTGAAAACAGTTTCAATTTTTGATTTTGTAATGATTTTTGCAATTTGTTTTGAATTTTGGAAAAGTTTGAATTCTTGAGAATTTTTGGAATATTATTGGAATTTAGAAAAAGTTTGAATATTTGATTTTATTCTAATTTTTAGAATTTTGAAAGAAATATGATTTTGTGATTTGGTAATATTTTCTCGAAACGCTAAATGGAGAGGTTTTTGAGTAGTTTGCTGAGTGTATCATCTTTTCACTAATTTATGTTAATTTATGATCCGTTATAATTTTCCGGCATCGTATTGATGTTTCGTGTTAGTTTTGTAATAAATTTCTAAACAGAGATAAAAAAATACTTGTACTTTAACAAAGAGTTATGTTTGATATACATCGCTACCCAAAACTAAAAACCATGTCCTCATAAAAGTTTTTTGCCGAAAACTATATCAAAATCCTTAACCCAGACCGAAGTCTTGATATCTCAGAGCTGTGACATTTCAGTCCCTCCATATTTTAAAGCTTAGAATTTAAAAGAATTCATTTCAAGCAAAATAATACAAAATTACTGTTAAATAAATTTTTAAAGCTTAGAATCCAATAGAATTCATTTCAAATAAAAATTATAAAAGCTTGGAATTCAAGAAAAGAAAAAAAACCATTTCCAAATAAAACTGTGTTTAAACTGTGAATAATGGGTTTTTCTTTAGTAAAAACCATCACAAACTAATCGAGAATTTCAGGGTGAAACGAGGATTAAACCAGGTAAGAGTATCTTTTTATCGAAATAAGTGATTAGGAAAAAAAAATACAACGTCCAGATCATAACAATTGACGCGTCTGGTTAGACCACACCTCCACAATTGACGCAGCCAGTCGTAGTTCTCCATTACTGGCAAAACAGGTAGTTGTAAAACCACCACGAGAGACACAACAGGTGGTTCTACACTTCCACACAATCCCTACTATCAAGATTTCTCCAAATTCAACGTTCTTACTCGTCATAACTTAAAATGAACGTGTTTTAAGCAAAATATATGAACATTTGCAATTTTTGACACACTTTATGATTTTTTGACACACTTCCGGTACAGTTATCAAACACATCATCCTTTCGGACCTACCCATTGAGTATGCCTATTTTAAGAAAAAAAATTTGAAATCCCTCCAGCGGTTTCTTAGATTTCGTAGGTAATGACGGACGGACGGCTGGACGTAGGTTCTAAAACGTCGAGAAATGCCAAAAAACGTGGGGGTAATAATTTCACTTTTGGCTCGAGAATTCAATACTTTGATCTTTCAGATCGAAGTAAAACATATTGTAAAAACTTTTGCTGCGTACGTTCTAATATTATAATAATCTAGTACTATAATATATCTAGTACTTTAAAAATTAAAATAAAAAACAACACAATTTTCACGGTTTGTACAAAAGATCCGCTGATTTTAAATGCCAAAACACATTTTTGATATAAATTGTATATATTTACAAATAAAGTGTACTTTTAAAGTCTATAAAGCAATTTAATTAAATCCAAAAATTAAGGAAAACGCCAGCATGCACATCCCAACTTTTACTTCGGTTTTTTTACACTTACAATGTCAGCATTAAAAAATATTTCAATGCGCTTAAAAGCTGTGAAAAGTATTCAAAAAATTACGCAAACAATGAAAAGAGTGGCAGAGTCACGATACAAAAAAGCTATTCTTGATTTGGACATATCGCGTCCATATGGTTTAGCAACACAGATTTTTTTTCAAACAGTAGAATTTGAACTGCCAAAGGATTTAGAAAAAAATCGGCTATTTGTAGCTATTACGTCTGACAAAGGTTAGAATAGATTTATATTTTTACTAGTCAAAGAAAAAGGTTGGTTTATTGTTTAGGTTTATGTGGCCAGTTGCATACAATTGTTGGTAGTTATATAAAAAATTAACTCTCAAAAGATACAAACCAGTCTCGAAATTCAAAAGTTATTTGTGTTGGTACAAAAATCAAATATATGTTGGCAGGATCGTATAAAGATAGAATTCTCTTTGTTGTATCTGATGTTGGGAAAAAACGTTCAACATTTTTAGACGCTTCATTCATTGCAACAGAAATTTTGAAGCTTAAAAATGAATACACTAGTGTGATATTAGTATACAATCAATATAAATCTCTGATGTTACACGAACTTCACTTAATTATTATGTATGAGTCAGATATCTTTCAGGTGAATTGTTGTTTATGCTTTTGATTAAAATTTATTTAATTAGTTTTATAATTACAGAGAGCTTCAAAGTTAAATGTGTATGATTCAATAAGTCACGAGGTGTTGCGAAACTTTTTGAGTTACTCGTTAGCCTCACTCATATATTATGCCATGAAAGAAAGTGCTGCTTCAGAGCAAGCTGCTCGTGTAGGGGCAATGGAGCAAGCATCAAACAATGCAGGTGAACTAATTTTAAAGTTAACAATCACTTTGAATAGTTTTCGACAGGCTGCCATTACCAAAGAGTTGATCGATATTATATCTGGTGAGGCTACAACAAAAAAGGAAGAATAAAATTGCTTTTAAATCAAAGCATATGTGTAAAAGAATTTGTCTAACGGTAGCCCTTTAAAACTTCGACACCGATATGTAAAATTTTTATATTTTTAATATACCATGCGTCCATGCACTTTAAAATTATAATTTAAAAATTAACAATACGAGTACTCAGCAACAGTAATTTGTTTGTGTAAATATATTTTCTCATTTTATTGTTGTTGTTCTTTCCCCTTTTACACCATTAGAATTTTATTTGTTTATTATATCTTACATTATTATTTATTTACATTTTCATTGCCTAAACTCGTTTTTTTTACTTCAGATAGCAAGTGCAGTTCAATTGTTTTTTTAAGAAGAGTATTAAGCTGAGCACTGTGATCCTATTATGTTTGGTTCCATTTTTATTGAACTTCCGTGCGTCATATACTATTTTTTATTCGCCGCTAGCAAAATATTTAAAAAAAATTGTTGCTTTGACAAAAATTTCTATTTTTTATAGAATTTAAACAAATACAAATGTTTTTTACTTTTTTGGACGTCACTATGACAACAAAATATATGGTTAAAAAATGACACTTTACGGCCGAAAATCACAGTAATAAAGCATCACTTTAATATGTAGGCGAATAAAAATGTTTATTGTTTGCAATAATAGTTATTAAGGTATCAAGGGAATTATAAGTATGTTCATTACCGAGGGAAACGTGTACATTTATTAAATATTTCACTTTGTATTGCTGGGGTATGTAATGAAGAGCTTTTTCATCGGCGAACCAATGAAGCGGCATAGCAAGTCGCGTAACTAGTTGAGGTTTTATTTTTGTGCTCCGGCTAATCACAGTATTGAGTCCGATTGGTAAACCCTGCTGCTCCAATACAAATGCAGACATGTACGCGTTTTTCAAAATAGATCAGAAGTGGAAACGAATGCAAGTGTGATAATGAGACTCTGGCGACCCCCTTCTACGAAAGAACCACGGTCGGCACGTTCAACCCCCTCACTCACTCACACACGCCACACACACACACACACACACACACTCATTCACCCCCCTAAATCATAAGATTAAAAAGAAAAACAATCAAATAGACTCACCCATGGTTATATCCCCCTAGCCTCCAAAATCCGGCTGGTTTCAGCCCTCCATCAGCACGGCTACATAAACGTCGATCAAAACTAGGATGTTGCAATCGGTATGAACAAACGCCGAGTCAATTTGTAACCAACAGCGTTGAATAAATTTGTATTTAAAATCGCTGAGTGAATTTGTAAACAAAATTGATGAATGAACTTTTATTTAAAATCGTTGCATAAATTGGTATTTAAATCGTTGAATAATTTGTAATCACAATCGCTGAATGAATTTGTAAACAAAATTGATGAATAAATTTTTATTTAAAATCGTTGAATAAATAGGTATGCAAAATCGTCGAACAAATTGGTATTTAAATCGTTGAATAATTTGTATTTAAATCGTTGAATAATTTGTAATCACAATCGTTGAACGAACTTGTAAACAAAATTGATGAATAAATTTTTATTTAAAATCGTTGAATAACTATGTATGCCAAATCGTCGAACAAATTGGTATTTAAATCGTTGAATAATTTGTAATCACCATCGCTGAATAAATTTGTAACCAAAATTGATGAATGAATTTTTATTTAAAATCGTTGAACAAAGTTGTACTCAAATGCGGTGAATAAGTTTATAATCAAAAGCATTGGAAAAAAACATTGCAGTTGAAATCATTGAATAAGTTTACAATCAAGATCGTTGACCAAATGTGTAGTCAAATGCGTTGACTAAATTTGGAATCAAAAGCGCTGACTGGATGGGTAATCAAAATCGTGAATAAATTTGCAATCGAACTCGTTAAATGAATTGGTGATCCAAAATCGTTGAATAAATTTATAATCAAATGTGTTGATAAAATTGTAACCAAATTCGTCGAATAACCTTGTAATCAAAAGCGTTGGATGAATTTGTGATCAAATGTGCTGATAAACTTGGTAACCACAATCGTTGAATAAAGGTGTAACCAAAATCGTCGAATAAATCCTCAGTGATGGCCGAATACGTCGAAAAATAGTCAGCAATACTTGGTAAAAATAGCCGTTGAATAAATACGTGGAAACGTACCGAGCATTAATGGATGCAAACAATCGCTGAACAAACGTATACGTGTAGTTGGATAGGATGAAACAAAAAATACCGTATAACAATGTATAGAAATAATCGTATCAATCTACAATTATACCGGACTACGTTGTAAAACACGCAGCAATAATTGCCTAATTGACATGAATAATCGTTGTACACATTTACAATTGCAGTGGAGTAGGTTGGAAAAATCCGCAGCGGTCTTTGATATTGATAATCGCTGTTTCCATTTACAATTATAGCAGAGTAGGTTGAACAATCCCCAAAGTAATAATTATTATACATAAACGTGGACTAGATTTATGTATATAGTTGAGAAAGTGGAAAATACCCTGCTTTGAAATAATGCGCGAACGAATTAAATTTTCTTTTTTGTGCAAAGAAAAGAAATTGAATGTATAACAAAGCAAGATAATACTTCTTTGCATGTTAATGACTGTAAAAATAAACGCACAGCTGTTTCAAGGTTTGGGAAAACTTCGTTGTGTAAATGCGATTCGTGTTTAGAGAATTCAAATTGGAGTAATAGATTGAACTGAAGCGGATGGAAATATAATATGAGTTAATTTTAGTGCGTTGTAAACTTAAATAATAGGCAAAATTTAAGGAGAATTTTTTTTTTACATTCATACAATTTTTGATAAAAATGTAAATTTACTATAGGTAGTGAAACTTTTTTTTTTAATTAATTACAATTCAAAATGAATTAGTGTAATGAATTCAATTCTCTTCAAATATGTCTGTCCAGTCAATGAAAATTTAATTAAATTTTAAGAAAAAAAATGAGAAAACTATGAGTGGCGGGGACTATAAGAAATATGACTATTGATGATGAATGGTTGAGAAATTATTATGGGCAGTACATGACAATAAAAGAAATGACAACTAATGAAGCTGCGATTATGCTACACTATGTTCAGTCTATCCATTACAGGTATCGTTATTCGTTGCTATGGCCTTATGTAAATAATGTTGTTTTTAAATAAACAAAACAAAAATTTATAATGAAAACTAGGTCTATTATGAATACATAACTCCCTCTTATAACTCCCTTGGAAATTAAGAATGTCATTATTATTTCGGTAACTAAGGTCTAAACGACTTATAATAAATCATTAAAACATAAATAATATTACTTTATACTTTGATTGGCGGTCTTAAAGTGTCACTTTTTAACCATATGTTTTGTTGTCATAGCTACGTCCAAAAAATTAAAAAACATTTGTATTTGTTTAAATTCTATAAAAAATAGAAATTTTTAACAAAGCAACCCTTAAATTTAAAATTTTATAATCCAATTAAAATAGTTATCATTTGTTATCATATGTAGTTATACAATAATTTGGAAAAAATAACAAATATGTTGTCAAAGGTTGCTTGTTCCACATATTTTTATTTCAAAATTTATTCAAATTTATAATTTTAATTTAGAATTAACATTTTTTTTTTAAATATCTTTCTTGCGGCGAATAAAAAATAGTATATGATGCACGGACGTAAGCTATTTTGAACTTAATGTGGGTGCAAATCTCGGCTAGCTTTACGTCCTAGCATCATAATATGTAACGGTAACACTAAACAAAAACAAATAACAATAACGACAATGCTAAGTTAATTCAGCGGAAGTCGAGTTAAATTATAATGAATTATATGAAAAATACACATTTTCACTTTTTAGCTTTTGCAATCGGTCGAGCAACTCAAAATATCAAAATCTAAACAAAAATACTTTGTAAAATAATTCGTTCGAAATCAATAATAGAAGAATTGCCTTCATCCTAAGCGAATACAAGATACTATTTTATCCACGACTACAAATATTTCAAATAATTTCATTCAAGTTTTCCTGTAAAAGTTTATTTCGCCATATTGAATGAAATGAAAAACATGTTTGTTTATTTTAGATTTTATATTTGTATTGTTCTTGTTTGAACTTGTTTATATTACTATACCAACATAGCAAGTTTTTAATTTGTTAGGGAAATTTTTAATAAATAAAGTGTAATTTCAACAAACTATGGCCTCCCAATTAAGCACAACGTAAAGCATTACATTGTGACAAATGGAAGACTTCCATCCATTAATCCAAGACGCTTGGACCCGACGAAACTCAAAGCTGCAAAGACCGAATATGAGCATATGGTGGAACTAGGTATTTGTCGTCCTTCTAATTCTCTAGTCTCCTCACCTTTACACATGGTTCAGAAAAAGGACAAGGACTGGCGACCTTATGGAGACTACAGACAGCTTAATGCTGCTACTGTTCCGGATAGATATCCCATCCCACGAAATACTAGAAATCCCATCCCGTAGCATACTAGAAAGGTGCAAATTAATTCTAAGACGAAGAACAGTTTTAAATAAACCGCTGTATAGGGTAAAGCGATATAAAATAATCGTGAGCCTCAGTAGTTGCTGTATTTTTCTGGAAGATTTTAAATTAAATTTTGAAGTTTCAAGAACAGTAGAAGGAGTTTTATGGTAAAAGGTGTTTTGAATTGCTACAAGCATCAAACAAATCTTTGTATATTTAGCTGATGTTTTCACTATCCTTTTAATGGTTGAATTAAAAAGAAGATTGTATTAGAATTATACAATTTTATTGCTCAAGTATGTCAGCTTCCATCAAATGCTCTTAAAATATCTAATGCAGTAACCTTTGTTCTATCTACTTTTTGGAGCATGCTCTTCCAACAATTGGCTACACAGTTCAATAGATTGACTGTCCGCTAAAAAACGATTCACATTTTGTTGTATCACTATTCCAACTGAAACTTGCATATTTGTGTCCCTCTTATCATAGAACGAAATGTCTATTTTACAATATATCATAAAAAAAATCAATGACCTATTTTCGATGAACTTTTTGATAAAAAGTTTTACTTCTTATTATAGTAATAAATAAATAATTAGTGTTATTTTGTTTAACTAAAATTATTAGCAATTAAATAAGAAGCAAAACGGAAGTTTGATTTGTTTACATGAAAATTAATAGTCTGGAATCAATTACAGCTTAACACTCAGTTGACTTTTGACTAATAAATAAATAACTTTGAAAATGGATACAAGACATATTATTATTTGTGTTTGCAACCAGAAACAGGCGTAGGAGTTGTAGGATATTTGTGGAGTTGTGGAGGATTATAAATATTTTACGATTTATGTTTTTGTCATTTAATCGTTAAGATCAGAAAATATTTCTGTGGTAAATAAGCTTCAATTGAGAAATAAAAATAGTGTTTTGTTTGTTTTCAGCTTTATGTTTCAACAAGATTTAGCGCACTTAAGGGTATTAGGGTAGTTATAAAAAATCAAATAATAAACTAAATCGGCTATACGCCGTCAAAAAAATAGTATTAAGTGGTTTGAAAGTAGACTGTATGGTTTTATTTATTGACCCAACTTATTATATGAAATTAGACTACAAAACTACAAAATTAGTTAATAAAATATGTCCTCCTTTTTTTGTTATTATATTATTATATATTAATCGATGCTAAACGATACACCAAGGGAGAGAAGTAAATGTTTTTCTCTACATGTTTGTATCAACTTCGAGGACTTTAAATTTAAAAGTGCTTTAAGAGGAATTTAAACATGCTTGTCTTTCGCGCGTATTGTAACGAAGTAATTTGGTGCTCGAGGACGTATTGGGATAATTCCCGGATGTTCGGAGCTACTATTTTTCCCAATACCTCAAATTCGCATTAGCCGCGACTTTCGTAACTATTTTTATCATACTTGAATCATGGTCATCAGTTAATATATTTTCCGCTACACAAATTTAGTATTCCAAGGAAAATAATTTCTTCATGGGTAATACACGAATTTTGAGTCACCCGGCGTTCTCACCAGCATAATTCCACTATCATAATTAATGTATTCCCCGCAAACTCACACCATGACCGCTATCTGCTATTGTTGTCGTAAAGCATAGGATAGTTGTGCATATTTGCCAAGTTGATTCCCTAAATTAACCCTGTATTAGAACCGCTATTTTCTTTATTTATATAATTCTACTGTACGTGTGTATGACTGTGAACTCCTTCTAAACGGCTGGACCGATTGGAATGAATTTTTTTGTGTGCGTTTGAGTGGCGCCCCAAATGGTTTAGATTCATAAATCAGCCCGGCAGAGGCGCTGCAGTTTGTATTGTCACTGAACTCCTCCTAAACGGCTGGACCGATTTGAATGAATTTTTTTGTGTGCGTTTGGGTGGCGCCCCGAATGGTTTAAATTTATAAATCAGCCCGGCAGAGGCGCTGCAGTTTGTATTGTCACTGAACTCCTCCTAAACGACTGCAGCGATTTGAATGAGTTTTTTTGTGTGCATTTGAGTGGCGCTCCGAATGGTTTAAATTTATAAATTAGCCCGGCAGAGGCGCTGCTGTTGGTATTGTCACTGAACTCCTCCTAAACGGCTGGACCGATTTGAATGAGTTTTTTTGTATGCGTTTGGGTAGCGCCTTAGATGGTTTAAATTTACCAATCAGCCCGGCAGAGGCGCTGCATTCGGTATTGTCACTAAACTCCTCCTAAACGACTGGACCGATTTTAATGAATTTTTTTGTAAGTGTTTGGGTGACGCCCTGGATGATTTAGATTCACAAATCAACCCGTCAGATGGCGCTGCTAATTATATTAATCATGCGTGGCTTCGTGAACGAGCTATTTTAGCCGCAAAAAATATCGATGTTGACGCTATTAACTTCAAAAGACAACAGTCATTACCCGGCAATGAGATATTGTTCAAATCGATCGACACTGTTACCGATCCTGACGAAGCAGTAAACTATCCTGTTGAACTTTTTAATTCGCTGGATTTACCAGAAATGCCACCACATAACTTGCGATTAAAAATTGGCTCATCAATAATTTTGCTTCGGAATTTAAATCCACCTAAGCTATGCAACGGTACAAGATTGGTCATAAAAAAAACTTTGGGCAATGTTCTTGAAGCAACAATTTTGATGGTAAATTTGAAGGTGAAGTTGTTCTCCTGCCAGGAATCCAAATGATCCCTTTAGACTCACCCATTTAGACGTCTGCAATTTCCAATTCGCTTGGAGTTTGCTATGACTATTAATAAGTCACAAGGTCAAACAAAGTCGATTTGTGGGTTGGATCTAGAAAATTGGGTTTTTTCACATGGCCAATATGTGGCGTGTTCTCGCGTTGGAAAACTATCAAATTTATTCATTTATACTCCTCAGGAATTGACTAAAAATATTGTTCATCAACTTACATTAAGATAAAATTAAACAAACAATATTGATTGTAACGAATTGTTTTTAGAAAAATTGATGTTATTTCAAAATAAAGAATAATGAAATTATTATATTATTTGTCTTTCATTTCATACTTTGTTTAATATCCTAATCGCTTGAAATATCATGCAGATCAACGTCTGCCGGAATGATGTCTCTGATAAGTATAAGTTCAATCCCGACCCGACAATAATTACTTACTGTCGGGAATATTACTTTTAACAATTACTTTAAGCTTAATCACTCACAAAACTCCAAAAAATTAATATTCCCTTAATGTTGTCTATATATGGCAATATATTGACCGTGTGTCAGATATTAGTTTCTCATTGATTTGCAACAACCAATAATGCCTACAATGACTCAGGATGGTGACTAAATAGAAATATTTCTCATCCTATGAATTCACCCGTAGTACTGCCTTGAAGTTTAATACAAAACTCCAAAATAAAATTTTAATTCGTTTTGAATCATTATCTTCTATTTATAAAAATTAATGTGTGTATGTTTAAAATTTGTAAATGTGTTTGAATTCACCTTCATCGAGTGTATTGTCACTACTCTAACTGCCCTTGCTGACCATTGAATGACATCACGATTACAATTTTTTTGTAACTTTTTTAATAACCTACCAGTAAAGAAAGCGTATATTAAACGGCATGAACACTGTGAACATTTTTGAATCTATATTGGTTCCGTATAATGTTCAATATAGAGATACACCTGAAACCTTACACACCTGAAAACTTATTTGATGGCGTATTTTAGGTAGATTTCATATAAAAATCTACCTATTGCAACGGGCTTCATCTCGGAATTTCCGAAAAATTTTTGTGCCAAACGATTATATATGATAAGCGGAGACGAAAAAACAAAAAAAAAAAATTTATATATATATATATATATATATATATATATATATATATATATATATATATATATATATATATATATATATATATATATATATATATATATATATATATATATATATATATATATATATATATATATATATATATATATATATATATATATATATATATATATATATATATATATATGGGGCATTCTTTGCAACTCGGAGACCCCCTGCTATCCAGAATTGGTTAAAGATTTTCGAAACTTTTATGGGCAGAAATTGTAGCTTACTGTTTCTAGTTTCTTTCTAATGCCATTTGCCCCTTTTTGAAATTCAAAATGGCGAAATCAATATGGTGGCTGGAAGCCACGAAGACCAGTGATCTTTATGTAAGAAGCATTATAACAGCAACATTTGTCTCGGTATGATATTGTTTTATATACACCCGATAGCTTTGATGCTCGCTCAACACGAATCCATTGTTAGATTTTCGAAATTTAAAATGGCGGATATAATATGGCCGACCGGAAAATTGAAAAAAATGTTTTATTAAATTTAATTCGTTTGGCTTTTAGAGGTGTCAGTGACGAATCTAGTGTCATATTTTATGATTTTAAAATGGCGGATAAAATGTGGCGCTCAGTGGCGTCAGTGACGCTCACAAAATTCGATTTTTTGTCCCACCCACAAACTTGTGAATTTTGTAGGAAAATGGGTGCGGTGCGACTGAAAAAAAAATATGATTTTGTTAGAATTTTTACCATAGATTATAATAACAATATTTTAAAAATTTTTGGTGGTAGTTCTCACCCTTATTTTAAGGGTTAAAACTTTAAAATCGAGATTTCAAGAAATATGCCACGATTTTTTTTTTAATTTGTTTTTAAAACTTTTTCTCTCTTTTATTTACTTTCGATTAACTTTTGTTTTGTAATTGGCATCGATCAGGAACTGGCCCAAAACAAGACGAAAACGGGAAATGGCGTAGTTTTAGCGTATTTTCTCTTTCTATGCGCTAATAAATGGTAAAAGAATAGTATGTTCTAAGATTGTTAGGCTCGCAGATTACGAATCTAATTTAAAAAAAGATAATTTTTTTTAAACAAAATGGCGGATCAAATATGGCGGCCAACTTTACAGAATTCGTTGAATTGTGAAATTTAAAAAATATCATCGTATTCTACATAAAATTTTAAGTCGAAAATGTATGTGCCTTAAGTTCTTGTGGTGCAACATATTTCTATCATTATTCTACTTAACAGTTATCGCCTTAAGTTCTTGTGGCGCAACATTTTTATATCATTACTCTTCGTATCAATAATCGCCTGAGTTTCCTGTGGCGCAACATTTGTGGATCTACCGCTAATGTCATGGGCATGACGGAGTAGACGAAGCTGGAAAGGGGTGAATTGTCTTTTACATTTATTTTTAGGTGTGGGGGTGAATGAGTGTGGGTGTGTCTGTGAGGGGATATGCGTGTGGGGGGGGGGGGGGGTGGGGGCGTGGATGTGGGGGTGTTTGTGCGAATTTATTTGTTTTACGCTCGCATGTTTGACCGAATTTAATTGGAAATATATGTATGGCAGAAATTTTACCGAAATATTAAAATTACCAAACATGTCATGACCAAAAGTTCTGAAGATCAGTAAAAATTGAACCGCCGAAGTAAATAAACTGTAAAGGAGTGTTAACTACAAACAATATAACCTTGTGATAATTATTACTAAAATAAACCTGTCCATTTTATAGTTAATTTCCGAGGTGATTGTTGGTTTTTTTTTTGTGTGGAGGAGCATCTGGATTAAGGTCTTATCATAATCATTTTGGGACTATGAGTGTATCTACATGAGCTCCAACTCTCATGGTTTTCATTAATATGCCCGCCGTTTGAACATTTTCCACTGTATTTACGATTGCATCAATGGATTACGTAAATGTAAGGTTTAATTTCTTTTTATAAATAAATATTTTATACCCGATAATTTACTGATGAAATCCTACAAATAAATTCGACCTGTGGCTTAAAGATATCGTGATAAATGTAATATCCTACTGTGTGGTTATGGTCTACAAACTCGTGGAAGGGTAATTTAGATAACGTACGATTCCAATTGTTTTCTTTTTTGTTACCTCGTCGCTAATTTGCTTGCTGGCTCCATGCTGTTATTTTTTTTTTGGTATATAAATTAGTTTAGCTGTTATCATCGTCAAAACGGCTACTAACCGCATAAAAGCAGAAGTTTGAAGGTCAAGCTAGCGGGATCGTTGGTGATGATTCTAGTATATGTGTCAGCGATGTCTGGTCATGAAGCGGCCGTACATTAAATACAACTATGCGGTCTACTCTCAAGCCAACCCACGTAGTGTTAAAAAAAAAAAAAAAAAAATAATATCGTTCTACCAGACTGAACCATCATCATCTTCTACAACCGCCATTAGTGTTATGGCAAATAATGGTAGCGGTGGTAGCGGTAGTAGTAGTTACATTGCTCCGACTAAATTTAGATTATTTGTTAAAATTATCCGGCCATACCAACCATCTAAAAGCAACGCAATTTTCAAAATTGTTTTCTCTCCACGACCCACTCACTCTAGCTTTTACCGATCACTTGACGATAATTTTTCGGTCCAGCTACAGCATGAATATATATATGAGCTATACAATTTGAATATATATATGTTATATTTACTGTAAATAAGACTATATTATTGATGCTAGACATACTTGACAAATTATGTTCTATGAAGCCGATTCAGTTGATCGAATCATTATACATTTATTTTTTTTATATATAAATGGGAATTATAGGAATCATATACCTCGCGTCAAGACATATTGTTGGTCATATTAAGTCAAACATTGCATGTAAACTCTCCGGTATATTTTATTGACTTCATTAGAATATTCAAGGTAATACTGACGATCAAACACTCAAATAAAATTGAACAAATTTTATGATAATTTTTTTATTTTTTTTATTTTCAATAATTTTGTAAAACTGTTTAGACCAAATAATTAAACATGTAATATATCTAACCCGTTTTCTTCTATTATTCTCCAAATTGTGCCTTATAGACAAGAAAAAAATAAAAACAAAAATTAAGTAAGAAATAAATCACTACCATTATAAATACGTTAGTTTAGATTATAGATTATTTTTTTTATTATTCCATATTGGAGACATCAAAATACTAGTTTCCGCATAGTTGGTCTCCATCCAAGAACAATAACCGAATATAGATAATTGCATTTTTTTTTGTATGAATTGAAATAAAGTAACTCCCTGTAAATCATAACCTGTTAATTACAAAAAAAAATATAGAGAAGTTATAAATAGTGGATTGTTGCAAGCGTGAATGAATGTGGGCATGGATGTAGTTATGGGTGACAGTGTACGTATGTGTGAGGGTTGGAGTGTGTATTAGGTGTGAGCGCATGAGAGTATGTGAGTAAAAGGGAGGTTGGACGTGCTGATCGCGGTTCCTTCGACTATGGAGTCGCCAGAATCTCATTTTTGCACTTGTTTTGCTCCTTTCCGTATATAACACGTATTTCGCGTACAAGATCCGTATTTGTGCTGAAGTAGCAGGAATTCTAGCTCGAGTGATATTCTGTCGCTAGTCAGGAGCATATAAATAACATCAAGCAGGTACGCGACCTGCTATACCTCTTCGTTGTCTAGCAACGAAGAAAGCGCTTCATGGGTTAACCCCTTACCTGTTTTTTTAGCAAAAAAAAAAGTTGTCGCAAATCTTGGGGAATGGCATATAAACTGAAAGGTGGGTCCAAAACAATCCCCTACCTCAAGTTATAGCATAATTGGTAAGCGGGTTTAGCCACAGCACCAGCTTTGGTTTCAAATGTCAAATTTTTGGTTTTCAATTTATGGCCTGTTTAAGGTAGCAAACCTGGTATTTTGACTTATTTCGCTTAAATTGACATCTAGAGATTACCGCCAGCATATTTTTTCAATTTTTTTTTTGACAAAAATTTTGCAAAAAAAGCATGGGTTAACTCCTTACCTGTTTTTTTAGCAAAAAAAAAAGTTGTCGCAAATCTTGGGGAATGGCATATAAACTGAAAGGTGGGTCCAAAACAATCCCCTACCTCAAGTTATAGCATAATTGGTAAGCGGGTTTAGCCACAGCACCAGCTTTGGTTTCAAATGTCAAATTTTTGGTTTTCAATTTATGGCCTGTTTAAGGTAGCAAACCTGGTATTTTGACTTATTTCGCTTAAATTGACATCTAGAGATTACCGCCAGCATATTTTTTCAATTTTTTTTTTGACAAAAATTTTGCAAAAAAAGCATGGGTTAACCCCTTACCTGTTTTTTTAGCAAAAAAAAAAGTTGTCGCAAATCTTGGGGAATGGCATATAAACTGAAAGGTGGGTCCAAAACAATCCCCTACCTCAAGTTATAGCATAATTGGTAAGCGGGTTTAGCCACAGCACCAGCTTTGGTTTCAAATGTCAAATTTTTGGTTTTCAATTTATGGCCTGTTTAAGGTAGCAAACCTGGTATTTTGACTTATTTCGCTTAAATTGACATCTAGAGATTACCGCCAGCATATTTTTTCAATTTTTTTTTTGACAAAAATTTTGCAAAAAAAGCATGGGTTAACCCCTTACCTGTTTTTTTAGCAAAAAAAAAAGTTGTCGCAAATCTTGGGGAATGGCATATAAACTGAAAGGTGGGTCCAAAACAATCCCCTACCTCAAGTTATAGCATAATTGGTAAGCGGGTTTAGCCACAGCACCAGCTTTGGTTTCAAATGTCAAATTTTTGGTTTTCAATTTATGGCCTGTTTAAGGTAGCAAACCTGGTATTTTGACTTATTTCGCTTAAATTGACATCTAGAGATTACCGCCAGCATATTTTTTCAATTTTTTTTTTGACAAAAATTTTGCAAAAAAAGCATGGGTTAACCCCTTACCTGTTTTTTTAGCAAAAAAAAAGTTGTCGCAAATCTTGGGGAATGGCATATAAACTGAAAGGTGGGTCCAAAACAATCCCCTACCTCAAGTTATAGCATAATTGGTAAGCGGGTTTAGCCACAGCACCAGCTTTGGTTTCAAATGTCAAATTTTTGGTTTTCAATTTATGGCCTGTTTAAGGTAGCAAACCTGGTATTTTGACTTATTTCGCTTAAATTGACATCTAGAGATTACCGCCAGCATATTTTTTCAATTTTTTTTTTGACAAAAATTTTGCAAAAAAAGCATGGGTTAACCCCTTACCTGTTTTTTTAGCAAAAAAAAAAGTTGTCGCAAATCTTGGGGAATGGCATATAAACTGAAAGGTGGGTCCAAAACAATCCCCTACCTCAAGTTATAGCATAATTGGTAAGCGGGTTTAGCCACAGCACCAGCTTTGGTTTCAAATGTCAAATTTTTGGTTTTCAATTTATGGCCTGTTTAAGGTAGCAAACCTGGTATTTTGACTTATTTCGCTTAAATTGACATCTAGAGATTACCGCCAGCATATTTTTTCAATTTTTTTTTTGACAAAAATTTTGCAAAAAAAGCATGGGTTAACCCCTTACCTGTTTTTTTAGCAAAAAAAAAAGTTGTCGCAAATCTTGGGGAATGGCATATAAACTGAAAGGTGGGTCCAAAACAATCCCCTACCTCAAGTTATAGCATAATTGGTAAGCGGGTTTAGCCACAGCACCAGCTTTGGTTTCAAATGTCAAATTTTTGGTTTTCAATTTATGGCCTGTTTAAGGTAGCAAACCTGGTATTTTGACTTATTTCGCTTAAATTGACATCTAGAGATTACCGCCAGCATATTTTTTCAATTTTTTTTTTGACAAAAATTTTGCAAAAAAAGCATGGGTTAACCCCTTACCTGTTTTTTTAGCAAAAAAAAAAGTTGTCGCAAATCTTGGGGAATGGCATATAAACTGAAAGGTGGGTCCAAAACAATCCCCTACCTCAAGTTATAGCATAATTGGTAGGCGGGTTTAGCCACAGCACCAGCTTTGGTTTCAAATGTCAAATTTTTGGTTTTCAATTTATGGCCTGTTTAAGGTAGCAAACTAGAGATTACCGCCAGCATATTTTTTCAATTTTTTTTTTGACAAAAATTTTGCAAAAAAAGCATGGGTTAACCCCTTACCTGTTTTTTTAGCAAAAAAAAAAGTTGTCGCAAATCTTGGGGAATGGCATATAAACTGAAAGGTGGGTCCAAAACAATCCCCTACCTCAAGTTATAGCATAATTGGTAAGCGGGTTTAGCCACAGCACCAGCTTTGGTTTCAAATGTCAAATTTTTGGTTTTCAATTTATGGCCTGTTTAAGGTAGCAAACCTGGTATTTTGACTTATTTCGCTTAAATTGACATCTAGAGATTACCGCCAGCATATTTTTTCAATTTTTTTTTTGACAAAAATTTTGCAAAAAAAGCATGGGTTAACCCCTTACCTGTTTTTTTAGCAAAAAAAAAAGTTGTCGCAAATCTTGGGGAATGGCATATAAACTGAAAGGTGGGTCCAAAACAATCCCCTACCTCAAGTTATAGCATAATTGGTAAGCGGGTTTAGCCACAGCACCAGCTTTGGTTTCAAATGTCAAATTTTTGGTTTTCAATTTATGGCCTGTTTAAGGTAGCAAACCTGGTATTTTGACTTATTTCGCTTAAATTGACATCTAGAGATTACCGCCAGCATATTTTTTCAATTTTTTTTTTGACAAAAATTTTGCAAAAAAAGCATGGGTTAACCCCTTACCTGTTTTTTTAGCAAAAAAAAAAGTTGTCGCAAATCTTGGGGAATGGCATATAAACTGAAAGGTGGGTCCAAAACAATCCCCTACCTCAAGTTATAGCATAATTGGTAAGCGGGTTTAGCAAACCTGGTATTTTGACTTATTTCGCTTAAATTGACATCTAGAGATTACCGCCAGCATATTTTTTCAATTTTTTTTTTGGCAAAAATTTTGCAAAAATAGCATGGGTTAACCCCTTACCTGTTTTTTTAGCAAAAAAAAAAGTTGTCGCAAATCTTGGGGAATGGCATATAAACTGAAAGGTGGGTCCAAAACAATCCCCTACCTCAAGTTATAGCATAATTGGTAAGCGGGTTTAGCCACAGCACCAGCTTTGGTTTCAAATGTCAAATTTTTGGTTTTCAATTTATGGCCTGTTTAAGGTAGCCAACCTGGTATTTTGACTTATTTCGCTTAAATTGACATCTAGAGATTACCGCCAGCATATTTTTTCAATTTTTTTTTTGACAAAAATTTTGCAAAAAAAGCATGGGTTAACCCCTTACCTGTTTTTTTAGCAAAAAAAAAAGTTGTCGCAAATCTTGGGGAATGGCATATAAACTGAAAGGTGGGTCCAAAACAATCCCCTACCTCAAGTTATAGCATAATTGGTAAGCGGGTTTAGCCACAGCACCAGCTTTGGTTTCAAATGTCAAATTTTTGGTTTTCAATTTATGGCCTGTTTAAGGTAGCAAACCTGGTATTTTGACTTATTTCGCTTAAATTGACATCTAGAGATTACCGCCAGCATATTTTTTCAATTTTTTTTTTGACAAAAATTTTGCAAAAAAAGCATGGGTTAACCCCTTACCTGTTTTTTTAGCAAAAAAAAAAGTTGTCGCAAATCTTGGGGAATGGCATATAAACTGAAAGGTGGGTCCAAAACAATCCCCTACCTCAAGTTATAGCATAATTGGTAAGCGGGTTTAGCCACAGCACCAGCTTTGGTTTCAAATGTCAAATTTTTGGTTTTCAATTTATGGCCTGTTTAAGGTAGCAAACCTGGTATTTTGACTTATTTCGCTTAAATTGACATCTAGAGATTACCGCCAGCATATTTTTTCAATTTTTTTTTTGACAAAAATTTTGCAAAAAAAGCATGGGTTAACCCCTTACCTGTTTTTTTAGCAAAAAAAAAAGTTGTCGCAAATCTTGGGGAATGGCATATAAACTGAAAGGTGGGTCCAAAACAATCCCCTACCTCAAGTTATAGCATAATTGGTAAGCGGGTTTAGCCACAGCACCAGCTTTGGTTTCAAATGTCAAATTTTTGCTTTTCAATTTATGGCCTGTTTAAGGTAGCAAACCTGGTATTTTGACTTATTTCGCTTAAATTGACATCTAGAGATTACCGCCAGCATATTTTTTCAATTTTTTTTTTGACAAAAATTTTGCAAAAAAAGCATGGGTTAACCCCTTACCTGTTTTTTTAGCAAAAAAAAAAGTTGTCGCAAATCTTGGGGAATGGCATATAAACTGAAAGGTGGGTCCAAAACAATCCCCTACCTCAAGTTATAGCATAATTGGTAAGCGGGTTTAGCCACAGCACCAGCTTTGGTTTCAAATGTCAAATTTTTGGTTTTCAATTTATGGCCTGTTTAAGGTAGCAAACCTGGTATTTTGACTTATTTCGCTTAAATTGACATCTAGAGATTACCGCCAGCATATTTTTTCAATTTTTTTTTTTGACAAAAATTTTGCAAAAAAAGCATGGGTTAACCCCTTACCTGTTTTTTTAGCAAAAAAAAAAGTTGTCGCAAATCTTGGGGAATGGCATATAAACTGAAAGGTGGGTCCAAAACAATCCCCTACCTCAAGTTATAGCATAATTGGTAAGCGGGTTTAGCCACAGCACCAGCTTTGGTTTCAAATGTCAAATTTTTGGTTTTCAATTTATGGCCTGTTTAAGGTAGCAAACCTGGTATTTTGACTTATTTCGCTTAAATTGACATCTAGAGATTACCGCCAGCATATTTTTTCAATTTTTTTTTTGACAAAAATTTTGCAAAAAAAGCATGGGTTAACCCCTTACCTGTTTTTTTAGCAAAAAAAAAAGTTGTCGCAAATCTTGGGGAATGGCATATAAACTGAAAGGTGGGTCCAAAACAATCCCCTACCTCAAGTTATAGCATAATTGGTAAGCGGGTTTAGCCACAGCACCAGCTTTGGTTTCAAATGTCAAATTTTTGGTTTCAATTTATGGCCTGTTTAAGGTAGCAAACCTGGTATTTTGACTTATTTCGCTTAAATTGACATCTAGAGATTACCGCCAGCATATTTTTTCAATTTTTTTTTTGACAAAAATTTTGCAAAAAAAGCATGGGTTAACCCCTTACCTGTTTTTTTAGCAAAAAAAAAGTTGTCGCAAATCTTGGGGAATGGCATATAAACTGAAAGGTGGGTCCAAAACAATCCCCTACCTCAAGTTATAGCATAATTGGTAAGCGGGTTTAGCCACAGCACCAGCTTTGGTTTCAAATGTCAAATTTTTGGTTTTCAATTTATGGCCTGTTTAAGGTAGCAAACCTGGTATTTTGACTTATTTCGCTTAAATTGACATCTAGAGATTACCGCCAGCATATTTTTTCAATTTTTTTTTTGACAAAAATTTTGCAAAAAAAGCATGGGTTAACCCCTTACCTGTTTTTTTAGCAAAAAAAAAAGTTGTCGCAAATCTTGGGGAATGGCATATAAACTGAAAGGTGGGTCCAAAACAATCCCCTACCTCAAGTTATAGCATAATTGGTAAGCGGGTTTAGCCACAGCACCAGCTTTGGTTTCAAATGTCAAATTTTTGGTTTTCAATTTATGGCCTGTTTAAGGTAGCAAACCTGGTATTTTGACTTATTTCGCTTAAATTGACATCTAGAGATTACCGCCAGCATATTTTTTCAATTTTTTTTTTGACAAAAATTTTGCAAAAAAGCATGGGTTAACCCCTTACCTGTTTTTTTAGCAAAAAAAAAAGTTGTCGCAAATCTTGGGGAATGGCATATAAACTGAAAGGTGGGTCCAAAACAATCCCCTACCTCAAGTTATAGCATAATTGGTAAGCGGGTTTAGCCACAGCACCAGCTTTGGTTTCAAATGTCAAATTTTTGGTTTTCAATTTATGGCCTGTTTAAGGTAGCAAACCTGGTATTTTGACTTATTTCGCTTAAATTGACATCTAGAGATTACCGCCAGCATATTTTTTCAATTTTTTTTTTGACAAAAATTTTGCAAAAAAAGCATGGGTTAACCCCTTACCTGTTTTTTTAGCAAAAAAAAAAGTTGTCGCAAATCTTGGGGAATGGCATATAAACTGAAAGGTGGGTCCAAAACAATCCCCTACCTCAAGTTATAGCATAATTGGTAAGCGGGTTTAGCCACAGCACCAGCTTTGGTTTCAAATGTCAAATTTTTGGTTTTCAATTTATGGCCTGTTTAAGGTAGCAAACCTGGTATTTTGACTTATTTCGCTTAAATTGACATCTAGAGATTACCGCCAGCATATTTTTTCAATTTTTTTTTTGACAAAAATTTTGCAAAAAAAGCATTTGCAAGTTAACCCTTACTGTTTTTTTAGCAAAAAAAAAAGTTGTCGCAAATCTTGGGGAATGGCATATAAACTGAAAGGTGGGTCCAAAACAATCCCCTACCTCAAGTTATAGCATAATTGGTAAGCGGGTTTAGCCACAGCACCAGCTTTGGTTTCAAATGTCAAATTTTTGGTTTTCAATTTATGGCCTGTTTAAGGTAGCAAACCTGGTATTTTGACTTATTTCGCTTAAATTGACATCTAGAGATTACCGCCAGCATATTTTTTCAATTTTTTTTTTGACAAAAATTTTGCAAAAAAAGCATGGGTTAACCCCTTACCTCTTTTTTTTAGGCAAAAAAAAAAGTTGTCGCAAATCTTGGGGAATGGCATATAAACTGAAAGGTGGGTCCAAAACAATCCCCTACCTCAAGTTATAGCATAATTGGTAAGCGGGTTTAGCCACAGCACCAGCTTTGGTTTCAAATGTCAAATTTTGGTTTTCAATTTATGGCCTGTTTAAGGTAGCAAACCTGGTATTTTGACTTATTTCGCTTAAATTGACATCTAGAGATTACCGCCAGCATATTTTTTCAATTTTTTTTTTGACAAAAATTTTGCAAAAAAAGCATGGGTTAACCCCTTACCTGTTTTTTTAGCAAAAAAAAAGTTGTCGCAAATCTTGGGGAATGGCATATAAACTGAAAGGTGGGTCCAAAACAATCCCCTACCTCAAGTTATAGCATAATTGGTAAGCGGGTTTAGCCACAGCACCAGCTTTGGTTTCAAATGTCAAATTTTTGGTTTTCAATTTATGGCCTGTTTAAGGTAGCAAACCTGGTATTTTGACTTATTTCGCTTAAATTGACATCTAGAGATTACCGCCAGCATATTTTTTCAATTTTTTTTTGACAAAAATTTTGCAAAAAAAGCATGGGTTAACCCCTTACCTGTTTTTTTAGCAAAAAAAAAAGTTGTCGCAAATCTTGGGGAATGGCATATAAACTGAAAGGTGGGTCCAAAACAATCCCCTACCTCAAGTTATAGCATAATTGGTAAGCGGGCTTTAGCCACAGCACCAGCTTTGGTTTCAAATGTCAAATTTTTGGTTTTCAATTTATGGCCTGTTTAAGGTAGCAAACCTGGTATTTTGACTTATTTCGCTTAAATTGACATCTAGAGATTACCGCCAGCATATTTTTTCAATTTTTTTTTTGACAAAAATTTTGCAAAAAAAGCATGGGTTAACCCCTTACCTGTTTTTTTAGCAAAAAAAAAAGTTGTCGCAAATCTTGGGGAATGGCATATAAACTGAAAGGTGGGTCCAAAACAATCCCCTACCTCAAGTTATAGCATAATTGGTAAGCGGGTTTAGCCACAGCACCAGCTTTGGTTTCAAATGTCAAATTTTTGGTTTTCAATTTATGGCCTGTTTAAGGTAGCAAACCTGGTATTTTGACTTATTTCGCTTAAATTGACATCTAGAGATTACCGCCAGCATATTTTTTCAATTTTTTTTTTGACAAAAATTTTGCAAAAAAAGCATGGGTTAACCCCTTACCTGTTTTTTTAGCAAAAAAAAAAGTTGTCGCAAATCTTGGGGAATGGCATATAAACTGAAAGGTGGGTCCAAAACAATCCCCTACCTCAAGTTATAGCATAATTGGTAAGCGGGTTTAGCCACAGCACCAGCTTTGGTTTCAAATGTCAAATTTTTGGTTTTCAATTTATGGCCTGTTTAAGGTAGCAAACCTGGTATTTTGACTTATTTCGCTTAAATTGACATCTAGAGATTACCGCCAGCATATTTTTTCAATTTTTTTTTTGACAAAAATTTTGCAAAAAAAGCATGGGTTAACCCCTTACCTGTTTTTTTAGCAAAAAAAAAGTTGTCGCAAATCTTGGGGAATGGCATATAAACTGAAAGGTGGTCCAAAACAATCCCCTACCTCAAGTTATAGCATAATTGGTAAGCGGGTTTAGCCACAGCACCAGCTTTGGTTTCAAATGTCAAATTTTTGGTTTTCAATTTATGGCCTGTTTAAGGTAGCAAACCTGGTATTTTGACTTATTTCGCTTAAATTGACATCTAGAGATTACCGCCAGCATATTTTTTCAATTTTTTTTTGACAAAAATTTTGCAAAAAAAGCATGGGTTAACCCCTTACCTGTTTTTTTAGCAAAAAAAAAAGTTGTCGCAAATCTTGGGGAATGGCATATAAACTGAAAGGTGGGTCCAAAACAATCCCCTACCTCAAGTTATAGCATAATTGGTAAGCGGGTTTAGCCACAGCACCAGCTTTGGTTTCAAATGTCAAATTTTTGGTTTTCAATTTATGGCCTGTTTAAGGTAGCAAACCTGGTATTTTGACTTATTTCGCTTAAATTGACATCTAGAGATTACCGCCAGCATATTTTTTCAATTTTTTTTTGACAAAAATTTTGCAAAAAAAGCATGGGTTAACCCCTTACCTGTTTTTTTAGCAAAAAAAAAAGTTGTCGCAAATCTTGGGGAATGGCATATAAACTGAAAGGTGGGTCCAAAACAATCCCCTACCTCAAGTTATAGCATAATTGGTAAGCGGGTTTAGCCACAGCACCAGCTTTGGTTTCAAATGTCAAATTTTTGGTTTTCAATTTATGGCCTGTTTAAGGTAGCAAACCTGGTATTTTGACTTATTTCGCTTAAATTGACATCTAGAGATTACCGCCAGCATATTTTTTCAATTTTTTTTTTGACAAAAATTTTGCAAAAAAAGCATGGGTTAACCCCTTACCTGTTTTTTTAGCAAAAAAAAAAGTTGTCGCAAATCTTGGGGAATGGCATATAAACTGAAAGGTGGGTCCAAAACAATCCCCTACCTCAAGTTATAGCATAATTGGTAAGCGGGTTTAGCCACAGCACCAGCTTTGGTTTCAAATGTCAAATTTTTGGTTTTCAATTTATGGCCTGTTTAAGGTAGCAAACCTGGTATTTTGACTTATTTCGCTTAAATTGACATCTAGAGATTACCGCCAGCATATTTTTTCAATTTTTTTTTTGACAAAAATTTTGCAAAAAAAGCATGGGTTAACCCCTTACCTGTTTTTTTAGCAAAAAAAAAAGTTGTCGCAAATCTTGGGGAATGGCATATAAACTGAAAGGTGGGTCCAAAACAATCCCCTACCTCAAGTTATAGCATAATTGGTAAGCGGGTTTAGCCACAGCACCAGCTTTGGTTTCAAATGTCAAATTTTTGGTTTTCAATTTATGGCCTGTTTAAGGTAGCAAACCTGGTATTTTGACTTATTTCGCTTAAATTGACATCTAGAGATTACCGCCAGCATATTTTTTCAATTTTTTTTTGACAAAATTTTGCAAAAAAGCATGGGTTAACCCCTTACCTGTTTTTTTAGCAAAAAAAAAAGTTGTCGCAAATCTTGGGAATGGCATATAAACTGAAAGGTGGGTCCAAAACAATCCCCTACCTCAAGTTATAGCATAATTGGTAAGCGGGTTTAGCCACAGCACCAGCTTTGGTTCAAATGTCAAATTTTTTGGTTTTCAATTTATGGCCTGTTTAAGGTAGCAAACCTGGTATTTTGACTTATTTCGCTTAAATTGACATCTAGAGATTACCGCCAGCATATTTTTTCAATTTTTTTTTGACAAAATTTTGCAAAAAAAGCATGGGTTAACCCCTTACCTGTTTTTTTAGCAAAAAAAAAAGTTGTCGCAAATCTTGGGGAATGGCATATAAACTGAAAGGTGGGTCCAAAACAATCCCCTACCTCAAGTTATAGCATAATTGGTAAGCGGGTTTAGCCACAGCACCAGCTTTGGTTTCAAATGTCAAATTTTTGGTTTTCAATTTATGGCCTGTTTAAGGTAGCAAACCTGGTATTTTTGACTTATTTCGCTTAAATTGACATCTAGAGATTACCGCCAGCATATTTTTTCAATTTTTTTTTTGACAAAAATTTTGCAAAAAAAGCATGGGTTAACCCCTTACCTGTTTTTTTAGCAAAAAAAAAAGTTGTCGCAAATCTTGGGGAATGGCATATAAACTGAAAGGTGGGTCCAAACAATCCCCTACCTCAAGTTATAGCATAATTGGTAAGCGGGTTTAGCCACAGCACCAGCTTTGGTTTCAAATGTCAAATTTTTGGTTTTCAATTTATGGCCTGTTTAAGGTAGCAAACCTGGTATTTTGACTTATTTCGCTTAAATTGACATCTAGAGATTACCGCCAGCATATTTTTTCAATTTTTTTTTTGACAAAAATTTTGCAAAAAAAGCATGGGTTAACCCCTTACCTGTTTTTTTAGCAAAAAAAAAAGTTGTCGCAAATCTTGGG
>CAVNZG010000669.1:0-118713 GCA_963693315.1 Diogma glabrata
GTTGTTTTTAACATAGAAAGTTATGACTATAGCAAGTACTTTGACATTTAAATTTAAAATTTTCCAAAAAGTGGAGTTAGTAGGTCTGTGAAGTGAACGGCATATATATATATATATATATATATATATATATATATATATATATATATATATATATATATATATATATATATATATATATATATATATATATATATATATATATATATATATATATATATATATATATATATATATATATATATATATATATATATATATATATATATATATATATATATATATATATGAGCAATTTCACGCAAGTTCAGCAAATTTTTGGGAAATTTTGACTTGACCCCTTTTAATTTTGATTATTTTTTGTTTATAGATAGTCTTTCATAAATAAAAAATACGAGTTCTCTTAGAATTTTTTTTTTCGACCAGGGGTCTTCACAGGGTGCCCCTCAATTTTTTGTTATTTTGTGATGTGAGTGCATTTTGACGAGCGATTATAGAAAAACTACTGAATCGATTTTCATAAATGATATGTCGTTGAATAGGTCAGTTTTTTTTGTTCTGAAGGAAAATTATAAAAATGGCGTTATAAACTAGGAGATTTTTTTTTTATGTTAAATATCAAATATTCTATTATTAGATGAACTTTTTAAAATATTATAAAAATTATATATGTAGTACAATAAATAAAATAAATATAATTGTTAAAAATGATTTACTTATTTTACAAACAGAAGTTTCTTTTGAATAGATAGCATAAAAAATGAAATGTTTATTTGTCACTTTTAGTAATCACTTGTCACTCTTATAAAAAATAATTTGACAGTCTTGACTGCAAACAAAACAGCCGTATAAACAACTAAATCTATTTAGGAACTTTTGACTGGAGAAGTATTATGTTCGTATTATGTTATTATGGAATCATAAAGGATTGTTTTTCAACATTAAATTACAAATATTTTATTATTGAATAAACTTTTTAAAATATCATACAAATTATATATGTGAAAATAAATATAGTTATTAAAAATTATTTACTTATTTTACATTCAAAAGTTTCTTTTGAGTTGGAAAACATTTTTGCATTTATTGTCTTAGTATCTACTGGTACAAAAGAATGAAATTTTTGAGTTCCACTTATAGTAATCGCATTTTTATATCGATTTTGTAATTTTTCTTTTGTTAATTGATATTCATTTTTATCGGCGTATCCAAAGTTCATGGTAGATTCCCATTTTAAAGCCCATTCGAAAAGTTTTTTTGGTGTATCAATAATATTATCTTCGCTCGCCATACTATAACGGTGTGCAGCACGCTTCAGTGTACCACCAATTCCATCACAAGGTCCCTTTCCATGGCTGGTAGCATGAAAATGCCATTCAGCGTCAACCTTAAAGTCTTCTTTATGGTGGCATAAGTTAATTAGGTTATGTTTATTTTTGTATTGAGAAGGTGCACCGTCAGTCTTATAAATTATTTTTCTAATATTAGAATTTATATGCGTTTTGATGAATTCAATAAGTTTTGTAATGAAAAGATGGACTGTAGTACTGTTGTGATCGTTTATATCCGAAATGAGTATAAAACTTCGGTGCTGTATATATTCACTTGTGGCACTTTTAAAATAAATGAAAAATGGATGAATAGTAGCTTGTGAATTATTATAATAGTAGCCTTGAACCGCATTCTGAATTATGAAGCCGTAGTTTTCAGAAAAATCCCCTTGAACGAAGCACTCTCCTGCTTCTAAATTTTTTTTTTTTTCCTCAATGAATGTAGATTGTTGTTTTGCTATAAAGTTGTGTGGTATCAAAATTTGTAAACGGTAAATAAATTTTTTCATAAATTCTTCTACAGTTTCTATTAAAGTATCCAAATTGCATCGATCAGTGGTATTCCATTGTTGATATTCGACTTGAAGGATTCGTTTAACGTCAAAATCATTTAGTAATTTTTCTTTCAGTTGTTGAAGTTTTTTTGAACATTGATTGCACTTCAAATTATTACAATCTTCTGTTAATTCACCACATGAAACAAATTCAATTAATGTTTTATAATTTTGGAAAGCAGCATCAGTAATCCAAGACATCTTAGAGTACATAATAAATTTAATTAATAATAAACTTTTGAATGTAAAATAAGTAAATAATTTTTAGTAACTATATTTATTTTCACATATATAATTTGTATGATATTTTAAAAAGTTTATTCAATAATAAAATATTTGTAATTTAATGTTGAAAAACAATCCTTTACTTTATGATTCCATAATAACATAATACGATCATAATACTTCTCCAGTCAAAAGTTCCTAAATAGATTTAGTTGTTTATACGGCTTTTTTGTTTGCAGTCAAGACTGTCAAATTATTTTTTATAAGAGTAACAAGTGATTACTAAAAGTGACAAATAAACATTTCATTTTTTATGCCATCTAATAAAAAGAAAATAATTGCAGAAGTGCTTTCCTATTCAAAAGAAACTTCTGTTTGTAAAATAAGTAAATCATTTTTAACAATTGTATTTATTTTATTTATTGTACTACATATATAATTTTTATAATATTTTAAAAAAATCATCTAATAATAAAATATTTGATATTTGACATAAAAAAAAAATCTCTTAGTTTATAACGCCATTTTTATAATTTTCCTTCAGAACAAAAAAAACTGATTCCCGACAGTCATATGCACAACGAATTTTATCTTTAAAACAAAAAATGATGCTAGTCCTAAGCTTTCACAAGTTGTTAGATATAAAATAAGCTTCAATTTTATTTAAAAAAAAAAAAAAAAGAGGCTATGCCATCTTTTTTTCAATTACACCGTTTTTTACCTATGTTACACCGTTAAAAATTATTTCAAAAAATTAACAGTGTACATTTTTAAAAACTTTGTTCTAATACCTATTCAACGACACATCATTTATGAAAATCGATTCAGTAGTTTTTCTACAATCGCTTGTCAAAATGCACTCACATCACAAAATAACAAAAAATTGAGGGGTACCCTGTGAAGACCCCTGGTCGAAAAAACAAATTCTAAGAGAACTCGTATTTTTGATTTATTCAAGACTATCCATAAACAAAAAATAATCAAAATTAAAAGGGGTCAAGTCAAAACGTATATATATATATATATATATATATATATATATACATATATATATATATATATATATATATATATATATATATATATATATATATATATATATATATATACCTATATATATATATATATATATATATATATATATATATATATATATATATATATTATATATATATATATATATATATATATATATATATATATATATATATATATATATATATATATATATATATATATATATATATATATATATTAAGCTTGCCAGATCGCCCGGCTAAAGCCGGACTCGCCCGGCTTTTTTTGGTAAAACTTGGCTGAAAAATCGCCCGGTTCGGACGCCCGGATTTCTAAACAAAATCCGGAAATCGCCCGGATTTTTTCCAACATTTGTTCATTGAAAAAAAATATATATATATATATATAATATTAATTCGTTTTATAGTCAAAATTTCAATAATCTGTATCTTTCTTATTCAAATATGTTTCACATGTTAAATCGTGTTATTTTCAATGCTTCATATGAAAATATATAAACAATTGACATCATTTCAACGTTTTATAATTTATATATTGTGCTCTCGTTCGTTCAATCGTTTGCTGCAAATCGTGGAGTTTGATTTAGTTATCCCAGCGGCGGCCAATACGACAACTGAGCGCGTATTTTCTCGCATCAATGACATTTGGACAAAAGAAAAAGGCAAATTGACACTGGAAAACGTTCGGGCACAATTGATGGTAAAATTCAACTGGAAGGAGACATGTCCAGAGTTTTATACAAAAATAAAAGAAGATGCTGGTTTTCTCCAAAAAGTTGCTGGAAGTGAAAAATACAAAATGAGAGCTGATAGTTTGTGTGGTACTCAAGAGAGTGGACAGTCATCGACTTCGATGGAGATTGATTGAATACAATGTTGACAATTTAAGCATAGAACTCTTTCTGTAATAAACAGAATTAAAAATATTATTAACAAAATATATTTCAACATTTCAAAGCAATAAAGAGTTTTCAAAGGTTATTTATGAAAAAACATAGTCTTTTTGTTTTCTTCTTTTCTGTGCGATTTTTAAAAATTTTGTATTTCGCCCGGATTTCGCCCGGCTTTTCAAATGGAAATTTTGACACTTGTCGCCCGGATTTTGCCCGGATTTATAAAAAAACCGCCCGGATTTTCCGGTCCGGAATGCCTCCAAAAAAAATCTGGCAAGCTTAATATATATATATATATATATATATATATATATATATATATATATATATATATATATATATATATATATATATATATATATGGGCAATTCCACGTGACTCACGTTACAAAATGACACGGTTTTCGATTTTATAATTGCTATTTATTTGCAGTTATGATTCTTTTTGGTGAAAAAGCACTGCTTATATGAACCAAGGGACTTCCTACAGTAGAGAAATATACTATTTTAAAAGAAAAATATATAATTGAGGGAACAGCAGTCTCATTTATAAACGTGACTCACGTTACAATGAAACAGGCAAACATATTTGGAAGGTAACATAAATGTTAATTTTCTCCTGTTGCAGAATAGTTATTTAAAAAAAACTTACTTCAAAAGGATTGGAACATTCATAACTCTTGTTTAACACTTAAATTACAAATTTTACATGTTAGTTATTAGGTTAATTCTAATTAATATGTGTGACTCACGTTACTCTATTCTGTGACTCACGTTACATTTCCTTTTTCTACTTCTTAGTTTTACATCTGTATAAATTTTAATGCTTCAAAAGGTATTTGACATTAATTATATGCATCTGTGAAACCTTGTGTGGAAAAGTATTGGCAACACTGTATCAACAATGCATTGATTTTAATAATTACTGTAAATATAACTTTGGCAGTATTAAAATCAAAATCAACTTGTTGTATTCCTTCTATTAATTCAAAAATGTAAATTATGTAAATTATAATTATTAATGATTAATTATAATTATTATTATAATATTAATTATTATAATATTAATTATTATTAATTATAATTATTATTATATTATAATTATAATTATTGTTAATTATAATTATGTAAATTATTTGGTAAATTATAAACTTCTAACATATTTCAATACATCTAAATCAAAGTTTAGTTGTTTTTTTGAAATTTTTTTTTTTGATTGTGTGTCCTATGTTTCGTGGAATTGCCCATATATATATTTATATATATATATATATATATATATATATATATATATATATATATATATATATATATATATATATATATATATATATATATATATATATGTATATATATATATATATATATATATATATATATATATATATATATATATATATATATATATATATATATATATATATATAAATATATATATATATATATATATATATATATATATATATATATATATATATATATATATATATATATATATATATATATGTATATATATATATATATGTATATATATATATATATATATATATATATATATATATATATATATATATATATATATATATACATATATACATATATATATATATATATATATATATATATATATATATATATATATATATATATATATATATATATATATATATATATATATAAACTTTACTATAATTATTATTTTTTTGTTCCTCTTTGGATGTATCATAATTTTTGTTCCTATTAAATGTTAGGTTAAATAAAGATAGACAAGAGACTCCCAGCTAAGTATTCGCAGTCGTTAACCTAAGCTATTCAGTCGTAAATTTTGTTATAGAAATAGAATTATTGTTATTTTAAAAGTCCAAATGGATTTTTCACAAAATGGCGCCGAAACAGGGACTTAAGAATATTAATAAAATTATTATTGAGTTTGAAAACTATTATTTTTAGAACAAAAATTGAAAATAGTCCGTCGTTACAAACTATGACGATAATAAATCATATTTATAAAACTTTTGATGTATCAATTTCATATTTATAAAAAATTTATATGTTTACCGAAAAAATAGTGTATCACTTTAGCTCCTAAACTCGCTTATAACTTCACGCTCAGAAAGCCTTAAACTTTAAAACACAGCAATCTAAGAAGAATCAACTGTTTTTAGTATTGGATTAAACTATGAAGTATATGATAAAAAATATTATAATCAGATTAACAAGTCTGTAATAAATAACTGGCCTCATAGTAGTTAATTAGTAGTTAATTTACGACAAAACTTTGAAATTATACTTTTATTAGGTTTAAAGTATTATAAATCCAATTCAAGTGATAATCATCAATACAGTTTCTCTTCACAACTTTATTTTCAAAATCAATTGTGCATTTGACATTAATTACAATTTTTTATATTTAACATCCTACAATTAATGATGTAATATGTCATTTTCATACTAAGAAAAAAATTTCAATTCATTGGCCATTCCCGTTTACATTTTTAATTATATTTTCTTTTGTTCTTTGTTCTAACAACGCAAAACCTGAAAAAAATGAAAGGTAATTTCTTAAGATTACCTGATAATAATCACCAATCATTTCAACCAACACAACAAACAAATTGAAAAGAAAAACATAACAGCAAAAACATAGAAAACATTATAAAAAAAGGTGTTGAAAATATTTAATAAAAGAAAATCTTGATGGAAAATTTATTAGTTGATGTTATTGTGTTTTTCAATAAGTAAAATAAAAATCATAAAACAAAAACAACAATAGTTTTTCGTTTTGTTGTACATAAATAAAAGAAGAACAGAACTGGAACAACAATAAATACAAAACTAGATTATGAAAATGGAAAAACCTGAAAATTGGAAAATTAAATAATCTTACAAAAAATTGAAATGAAAATTTATTTATATAATTTTTCTATAAAATTATTTCGTGTTTTCATCAAATTATTATTTTTATAATAATCAAAAGGAAAAGGAAAGGAAGGAAGGCTGAAAAGAAGGTCATGGAATATAATAAAAACAAATTCATAGTATTTTTGCGGGTTGTGGAGTGATGATGATGATAATGATCATATACAAAAAAAGAACGGAAAGGAAATCAGATTAGATTGTATTGTTTGTAATCAAAAACATAAAAGTAGGTGTGTGTGCTAATAATCCTAGAAATTATGTTATAAAAACGCTTTCCGTTTAGGTGGTTTATTTATTTTGATGAAAAACGGATATAAAAAACAAACGGCTTAAAATATTATACACAATTCTGTTCAGTACATTACCAATCACCAAAAATATTTGTTTTTTTATGGATTTGAAACTTTACTGAAAAACGTAAAAAAAGTTATTTTTTTAATCGACGATTATATGACTTTGACATGAAATCATTAATGTTGATTCATAATTTTTGACGCGGTTTATTTGCTTTCCTATATTATTTCGCGTAAAATTTTGATGGAAATTATGTCAGTTGAAAAGGTAATTTATTATATTGTAAAAAATAAATTTTATGACTAATTTAAGGGTAGTAAGTTTATGACTTGAATTTTAATGGTTTTCAGTTTAATGTGTTGATTCAAGAAAATGTGTTCAAAGAGATTAGAAAGTAAGAATACAAATGATGAAATCATTTAAATCTTACGGTGATGTTATTTTTCCTATGGTTAATACTGATAAGAGTTAATTATTAGTATATGCAAGTATCTTTTAAACGAAAAAGATTGGCTTTATCAATATTGTATTTCTAAATTATAGCTTTATCTACAATTTAAAAAAGTCGGACAAGTGCGAATAAAATTCGCTCGCCAAGGGTTCCGTGAATGTAAATGTACACAATATCAAAAATAAATGACGTAAAGCTATGTTGTAAAGTATTTATATCGCCAGACTATGGACGCATAACAGAATAAATGTTTAATCGTAAACGTCAATAGTAAATATCAATCACATCTAAATTGATCAAAAATGTTACTTTAGGTTAAATCTTATCCATAGCTGTTTATGTTAGCTAAAGAAAGATTTAACCAGTATTTCAATGGTCTAAATTGGGAATATTTGTTCTATAAATCAGCGTCGAAATATAGGGTGGTATACATACACTTAAAATAGCACTTTTTTTCATCAATAACTAAAAAACTGTGCATCGCATAATTCTACAAAATGTTGCAATGTTTCTTAAATTAAGTGTTCTTCCAAATGACACCCCACTTGTTTGGTTCCAAAAGAACGGTCTGGAATTTGCTCATTTTTTAAAATAACTCAAAAACGGTGTACCGGAAAATTCTAAAAAAAATTGCAATATTTTGGAAATTTGGTGCTCTTTCAAATGATACCCCACTCACTTAGGTCAAAAAAAGTTTTTTTACCCTCCTTACACCCATCCCCTAAACACACAGAAATATAATTATTTGAGAGTTCGCTATAATTTTCGTTCAAAAAATAGTAAATTTCCTGTCTCTATGAATTTTTTCAATTTTTTCTGTCAATCAGTGTCGGAACGTAGGGGGCGGGAACGGTCTGGAATTTGAACAATTTTTTAGAATAACTCAAAAACTGTGTACCACAAAATTTAAAAAAAAATTGCAAAAATTTTGAAATTTGGTCCTCTTTCAAATGACGCCCCACTCGCTTGGGTCAAAAAAGGTCAAAATTTTTCGCCCTTCCCCACCCCAATCCCTTAAAAACACAAAAATATAATTATTTGAGAGTTCGCTATAATTTTCGTTCAGAGTTTATCAAACTTCCTGTCTCTGTGAATTTTTTCAAATTTTTCTGTTGATTAGGCTCGAAATGCAAAGGGGAGACCAACTTTTTGAGTCACTTTATTGATAATAATTCAAAAACTATGCATTCCAAAATTCTAAAAATAATGGCAATATTTCTAAAATCAAGTGCTCTTTCAAATGACACCCCACATGACCTGGTTTTAAATGATGTTTTTACCCCTTAACATTCCCACCCCTTTAATAAATATAGTTATGAGTATCTGCCACTCTTCTGTATTTTTCATTGAAAACCTACTCAATTTTCTATCATTCCAAATATATTTCAAGATTTTCGATGAAGTAGGGTCGAAATTAATCGGGGCAATAAAACATCCCGAAAACGTCATTTTTCAAAATTATACAAAAAATGGTGAGGTGTAAAACTCCAAAATATATTTTTAAATAATGCTGAAATGAAGCCCTTTCATATGATACCCTAACCGTCGCGCTAAAAAAAAGTATGTTTTCAAATGCTTTACATCGTACCTCCTTAAAACAAACGAACACAACTTTATTTATTTTTTAACCCGCCATCTTGTCTGGATAGGTTAGTTTTATAAGCACCTCAAATTTTAAGTTCATCGGATTAATGGTTCACGAGATAATCGAAATAATGTGAAAAACACGTTGTACTCTCGCCAATAGTGTTCCGTATAAAAAACGGAACCCTAAAAACAACCTTCGTTATTCATTTCACTGCTAGAAGTCGAAATTTTTAGTATTGATTTAATGACCCACAAGTTTCAAGTCAATTTTTTTCAAATCTCTATAAAAAAAAGTCCAAGCGATAAGACATCTGCTAGAAATGGGTAGATTTCTTGGCCAGATAGCTAGGCAACCATTTAGCCATAGCCTGATAAGTAGTCCTTTATGTTATCCTCATATTCAAGACCTAAGGACCCTTTTGAAAAAAGCCAATAGCCTTGAATGGTTTGCTTTGCAGATCTCTTCTATCGTTAGATAGTTTGATCCTAACATGCTTCTTCGGAGCCCTGATAGAGCCAAACAAATAACAAATAATATATCCATAATATGAGCGACTGTTTCTTCTTCTTCACGACAAAAACGGCATCTTGGATCATTTCTACTTGAAGTCGTACCATATGTTAATTCACATGATGGTGATCTGTTGGTAGCTCTACCAATAGCCCGCAGTCTGACAGGGTCAGATTTAACAGAAATTCGGTGGTTTGAAGGCTCAACTTTGGAGTGAGATACTTGGAGAGCTTGCAACCATCTGTGTATTGCCATTAGGAGTTACTGGAACGAAAGACCTCCTGCTTTACCTTTCGAGATACTAATTGAGGGTTCAGAGTATATGGGCCTTCTTGCGGAGCTGTTTGCCAATTCATTAGCGTTTTCGTTCCAAATATTCCCACTATGCCCTATTATCCATATCAGTGATACGCTGTTCTTGAGCTCCAAATAATTCAAGAACCAAGAACATTCTTGCACTATTTTTAACTTAATATTGTAGTTTTAAAGAGCTTTTAAAGCAGCCTGACTATTGGTAAAAATATTAATAACCTTGCCAGACCACTTAAACTGCTCGAAGCTGCATTTATGGCGAATATCTCAGCCTAAAAGACTGTGCAGTATTCGATAAGTGGAAATGGCAGTCCAATCTCTTCATTCCTGAAGAAGACCGCTGCTCATGCACCGTTGCATGAGAAAGATCAATTTGTATAGATAACCAACGTATTGGTTGAACTTCCCAATAGAAAATCAGCTACAAACCGGTCCTCTTTCGTTGGAATTACAACTCTGCTTTTGAAGGGCAGTTACAGGTACTGTCTTATCAGTCGGCATGTACAAATCCGTCAGGTATTCTTCCAGATCCCGCCATAGCACTTGATTTTTCCTACAACTCCTGGTAGTTACAGGAGCTCGAGCCATTTTGTAGCCTAAAGAGTCTACTTTCTTACAAATAATATGAAAGGAAGGATGACCTAATAAAGCCTGCAAAATCACTGTAGGTGTTGTCGTAAAGGAATAGCCTCCAGTTTTTTTATCGCATTCCCAACAAAAATTTTCGAAAACTATTCAAGGGACCCATAGCTGACAATGGGTCTGATAACTACTTTACACAGCCAGTGGATCATTTTCGGAGTCAGCCCCATTTGCCTTCTAAAGCTCTCTTGCACTGCCATAGATTTAGTCTCATCATGAACAGACAAGTTAAGCCGATTGTAGAAAATAACACCAGGATACTTCACACCATCTTGGAGTGTTTATGTGTTATTACTGTTTGAAGGAAAGCGAAGTTGTTTAGTATCCTTCTGTTGTTAAAAGCAACGATCTCTTACTTAGAAGCATTCAAGCGATCCTTCTACCGACCCCAGTTATTGGTAATATCTAAGGCGTTCTACATTTTTCTGCAGAGACACCCCATATTGTCTTCTTTCAAAAGAATTCTTAGATCATCTAATCCAATTAGGAGCTGATCTACCATTATGTTCCACAGCGGAGGTGATAGAACATCCACACCTTACACATCCAATCTACCTGGACTGTGGTGTTGTCCTTTGTTTGAATTGAATAAACAGACATCGATATTCCAGCGCCCGTTGCACATTTCCAAATGAACAGTAAGGAAAATAGTGTTGAAAGAGTGCAGTATAAGTTTCTTCCTTTGAAGAAGTGTAAATATCGTTGGATAATTTAAGATTAATTAAATTAATTAATTAAGATTAAATGTAATACCAATGAGTCAAGAGAGTTATCAAGAAGAACTGGATAACATAAAATATATAACCCAAAAGAATGGATATAAAACAAGCTTAATAGACACGTTTGAATAAAAAACATAAAACACACAAAACTACTCTGAAAAACGAAAAAAATGTAAAGCACAAAAATATATTAGCATTAACTACAATAAAACAACATACAGAATCATACAAAAAACTTTTAAAGAATGTGGATACGTACCTGCATTTAAAACCCGCAATAAAATAAGTAAAATAACAAAAACCGGAAAAACCCAAAATAGTGAAACAGATGTTTAAAAATTAACGAGTAACGATTGCCAGAAATTTTACATAGGCCAAACGGGGTGGTCCTTCAAAATAAGATTTACGGAACATATAAATGAAGTAAATAAGGACAATCCCAAATCACACTTTGCTCAACACCTCAAAAATGAAAAACATAATTACACTGACATCAACCATAATCTGAAAATCATTCACAAAATTCAAAAGGAGAGTGACATGGATAGAATAGAAGAATTGCACATATACAAACACAAAAATGATATTAATTTACTAAATGAGAATATAAATACAAAAACAAATAAATTATACGACCACATAATAAATAATATATAATAATAAAATTAAATTAAAAAAGTTGTACCTTATATAGGTTCAAGAAAGTAATTTTATTAAAATTGTGATAGTTAAGAAAAGAACTAAAGAAGGAGTAATCCGAAATATATATTCTGTAAAAAATAAAATAAATATAAAAAATTGTCACTATCAATTGCACTACTTAATTATCCCTAAAAAAAATCTTTTATTTATATTAAAAATTAAATTTCAAACTGACAAAAGCACACAACACAAGTGAAAAGTATGGAAAACCATATTAATACATATTAGTTTAAGATTATTCAGTCTCGCTACAGGATTTTCTTTCAAAGCCCTCATTAGGGCAGCACACTCTGTGATGGTTTCAATGTACTTTTTCTTAAGAGTAAGACTTTTTCTTTGATTTATGAATAGGCTTTTTGAAAGGTTTCCGTGCTTTACTTTACAGAGCACAATCAGCTTCATCACGAGTTTTCAAGGCTCTGTTCAGAAGTTTCTTGGACCTTTGTCTTAGCTTATCAAGGTTTTTATTCCACTAGACTGACTTGTGTTCACCTCGTTGGCTCGTTTCAAGGCACGAGCTCTCAAAACCCGGCCTAACAGATCGTTGAGCTTGTTAATAGCGCAGACCTTGGGAATACTTCCACTAGCCCATTTCTCTTCTATAAAGCTCCTGAAGCACACCCATTCCGTCCGTCGTGGATTCCGGTAGACCCGATCCTCGACTGAGATCGTCTTCACTATAAAATCAGTAAATCTGTGATCGCACATAGATATATCCATAAACACTTTCCCTCTCGTAATGTCTTCTAGAAGAGACCTGCAGCATAGAGTGATGTCTATGGTTTTTGCCGTCGGGAGTTAACAAAAATGTGCTCTCTTCCGGAATGTATCAGATTAGTTTAAATAGAAAAAAAAACAACAAAAAGATGTCAAACAAATTTTAAAAAGAAAATTAGTTATGAGCAAAACTACATCTATGAAATTTTGGAACGATTTTACGAACAAAAAACCAAATATCAAATCTACCACAGAACGTATGTGTGACATTGTTATGCAAATCGTGTTATTCTATGTAAAACCAAACACACTGTAAGCATACCAAATCGATTAATCAAATCGATTTTAACGAGGCCTGCATTATTCTTGCGTCATACTAGAGCTGCAACAGCCCATCCTTTTGCGGTTCAAATAACAAAGTGTAGAACTGTAGTCTTTCAGCGTGATTTTTTTAATCAAGTACACTCTTGGAATTCCTTGCCGACGTGGGTTTTTCCTGATAATTTTAAGCCTACAAATTTTAAAATCAACGTTCATAAATTCCTAAAGAAAGCATAATTTAACATCCCAATCCTAGTTGGCATGGTATCTTCGGATATTCAGAGACGTTAATTTATAACTCGTTATTGTTAACACTAAACATGCCTAACTTCCAATAAAAAAATAGAACATATCATACGTCATGCAATTACTACGTATTATAGTTGGCATGGTATCTTCGGATATTCAGAGACGTTAATTTACAACTCGTTATTATTAACACTAAACATGCCTAATTTACAATAAAAAAATATAACATATAATACGTCATGCAATTACTACGAATTATACAAATTTTCATAATAGCGCATTTCTAAAAAAACTAAATAAATTTCGTCTATGCAATACATTCAAATATTTTGATTTTTCATTGATTGTTATTACTTAGTTACTTATGTATGACGTACTTATGTAGTGACAAATATCTTCAACACTACTAAATAATTTATGTACTGCAATTACTTCAACACTACTAAATAATTGAATGTAGTGCAATTACTTAGATTCCTAACACTACTGTAGTGCAAATGGCATCAACACTAGTATATAATTGGATGTAGTGCAATTATTTAGATTCACAACACTAATTATAAAAAACCGAGCTGTAATGCAGCTAGGAACACTACTAATGTTATTACCACTCTATTTTATATAATTAAATGTTCTCAAAAATTACAGCACGTTTTGTGTTTTTTTCTTTATTTTTTATTTTAGATCAAATTTACAGAGACCCACTTATTATAATGATACACTTATACTTATTTTGTAAAGAGATTTAATTCGTGAATCTGTCTGGACTTTTATACGACACAAATATCATAAATCGCTCGGGATACTAATGTGCCCCCACGCGAGCTTCAAATTGGGAAATCTCTTATGCAAAAATTTATCTTTCCATTAAAAGGTTCAAAGAGGTTACAAAGATCTAACGTTAGTAATAATAATAATAATAATAAAACAAAATAAAAACCTTATTATAGTTTTTGGTGATTGATGATCGTCTTCTTGATTGGGTATCCAATAATTTCCTCCGCACAATATTTTATATTTTCTTCTAACAACATACAGGAGCTTCACTTCACAATACACTTTGATTTCTTCCAGCAATACAATATATTTTCTTCTAACAATATACAATAGCTTCCCTTCTCAATAAAGTTTAATTTCTTCCATCAATATTTTATAATTTTTCTTAACACCATGCAATAGTTTCCTGCCCCAATACAGTTTGATTTCTTCCAGCAATACACAATATAATTCTGGTTGTGACAAATTTGCACAGCCACTATTGAGTTTTCAAGACAGCCATTTTCTCATATCATAGTATGAATTTAAAAGAAAACCCATCATCTCCAAATTCACCAAATTAAAAAAAAACTAATTAATTTGTACTAATAGAACATTTAATTTTACTTTTTTTTTCTATTATTATTTCAAAATACATGAATATCTCTAATAAAATGAGATTTTTGGATTTTTCCTTTGTTTCTAACTTTAAACTTTTTTATTCTTATTCGTTTTAATGTTAAATATCAAATCAAAATACTTATAAATTTAAACCTCGACTGAAACATTAGATCGCCTTTATGACATTTTATCATAATTTTTTTGTGTACAAAACACAAAGTCTACCAACATTAAAAAAATACATTTTTCGTTCAATTTTTTTCCTTTTTTGTGGGTACGTTTAATATATTTTTTTGTTTTATTTAGGTGTTTAAAGAGATGACCATTGATCGTTTGAATTTGAGGAAAAATTTTTTTATTAAGATTTTGAATTTTTTTATTAAGGATTTGAAATGTTTTTTAATAAATCATTGAGAAGCTTGAAATGTGTGTTATTATTTAATCAGAAAATAATCAGACGTTACAATTTTACTTCGCTAATTATAGGATTATTGATTATGATTTATGGTACTAAATTTTCACTTAACTGCTGCTTTGAAATGAATGACTGACGACTACTTTACTTGAATTGTGTGAAAAAACTGACTGCTTAGTTTTAAGTTTATTGACTAACTCGTTATTCATTAAAAATTTCTTTTATAATTTTAAATTGATTACGTTTGGAAATGGATTTTAAATTGATATTTATTATTAATTGATATTGCAATGAAAACGACCTACTGACCAAACTTTAGTTTTTTGTTATTTAAAAATTACGTATTGTAATTTCGCGAAATCAACGTTTATTTTAATTTTAATTTCAATAAAGATTAAGGTTATTATCGCGGAAATATTGTTTTAATAAAATTTCAAATAAATGTAAGGTTGTGAAATTTTGACATATAATTGAAAACGATGTAATGGAAAACTAGAGTTTAGGTCAGTGTTGTGTATTTGTTGGACTATTGGTTTATAATTGAGGAATGTTATTAATTAATTTGGAATATTCAGAGATACTAGATTTGAATTTTATTAGAATGTTAGCAAGGTAGTTTGTGAGTTTAGGTGTTTGGATATTGATTTAGAGATACTACACTTATAAAATTTGTGTTTGGTTTAAAGGTTTTTGTTGGAGCAAATTGCTCAGGAAACTCTCACTTCAGAGATCTATATTTTAAAAGAAATTGATAAAAATATTTCCAAAGATTCTAAATTTATGAGTTTTTTTAAATATTTTGTTCCACACCATGTAAAAAGAATCAACACGAAAAAGCTAGAAAATTGAAATATCGAATAAACTACAGTTTTTTTTTCTTTTTTTTTTATTAAAATGTGTTATGTAGTAGGCATTACAATATGTGTCACAACAACAAATAAAGATCTTTTAAGACCAAGGTCCCACAATAACATGCGTTCTAAGGATGTTAGTGGACGTCAATCTTTCTTTTTTTTTATATTTTTTGTTAAATAGTGGATAACTAAACGATAAATCCTACCACATATAAAATATAACATAGGCCAATATTTTATGATAGGATAGAGAAAATAAAAATAAGAGATAAAAAGCAAATTTGTTTTTAAAATTTGCAGGAACAACACTAAAATGGGGTTGCCAATAATCCAGCTAGTGGCATAATCCTAGATTATGTGTCGCACTATCTTTCTCAATGATTAAAGTCCAGATATAGAGTTATATGAAGGCCCGTTTCTTCGAGAAAGCAACAGCGTGCCACCATCAAGGAGTATGCCATTGCCAAGATTGAGGGTGCAACCGTTGACTGAATATAGTTCATCCTCCAGCCTCCTTAAGATATCACCTTGGCTAGTGATATCTCACTACTATTGCCAGTGGTATGTGATATCTCACGTTATTTCTTATGTCAATAGCAGGGACTGGAGTACGCAGGGTTGTCACAAAAACAGACATGTTTATAGAAAAACTGTTATTTATAGAAGTGCACATTTAGCGAACGAAGTTTTTACATTTTATCTTAGAACAAAAATATGAAGGGGCTGAAATCTCAAAAACTTCTCAATTTAGATTTTCGAGAAAATATTACAAAATAAAAAATTCATATTTCTTTTAAAATTCCAAAAATATTCTAAAAATTATAATAAAAAAAAAAATTTAAACTACTTTTCAAAATTCTAGAAACATTCCAAAAATTATTACAAAATCACAAAGTTAAACTTTTTCTAATATTCTAAAAATATTTCAAAAAGTGTTACAAAATCAAAAATCGAATCTTGTTTCAAAATTCTAAAAGTACTCCAAATATTACAACAAATTCAAAGATTGAAACTTTTTCTAATATTTTTAAAATATTGCAAAAATTATAACAAAATCAAAAATACACACTTTTTGCAAATCAAAAATTCGAAATTCAAAAATCTTTTTTCAAAATTCTAAAAATATCGCAGAAATTATAACAAAATCAAAAATACACACTTTTTTCATAATTCCAAAAATTATAACAAAATCAAAAATTTTCCTTATCTAATTTCATGTTCGATTACATTTTATGTCATACCAAATATAATTAATTTTATTTTTTTCCAAAAAGTTTTTCCAAAAAATTAGTTTAAAAAAAAAGAAAATCATATTTTTGACCCACTTGACAGTATTTTTTTGACAAACTTATAATGCAATAATCTAGTTTTTAGCTTTATACACCAATCCCGACCATTAAGTTTTTTCCAAATTCAAAGTTTCTACTCGTAAATCACTTAAAATAACCGATTTGTAAGCAAAAACGAACACATCCTTCCGGATCTTACCATTGAGTATACCTATTTATAGAAACAAAAAATTTTTAAATCATTGCAGCGGTTTTCTAGATACCGTCGGTTGTGACGGACGGCCGTAAGGCCGGCAGACAGACATACATTTTTATTTTTTGCTTTTTTAGAATCCGTAGGTCCTAAAACGTCGAGAAATGCCAAAAAAGTGTGGGTAAGAATTTCAATTTCGGCTCGAGAATGTAATACTTTTGGCTCGAGAATGTAGTTCTTTCAGACCGAAGTAATTAACGGAATCTGTCCTGAAAACATTGAAAACGAATCTTTAATGTATTTTCTTATTTGTTCCTAGTTCCTTAAACAAAAACAGTGTTCTGAATAAGAACTGATTTTTTTTCTGAAATGTATATCTTTCACAGGAAATTCTAGTAAAGCAAATAATAACCTTTTATCTTTAAATTTAGTGAAAAAATCAATAAAGTCCGGACGGTTAGGCGGATGGTTTGTCGACAAGAACCACACCATCTAATTCTATTTCAAAAGATTATGTCAACATGAGATTATTTTTCTTGTTGAAATAATTTATTTTTAATTAAAAAAACCCTTTACAACAATTAAATAACAAAGACAAATAAAACTTAAGCACAAAATCTCATTATTCAATTTTCTTTTTTTTTTTAAATAATCACAGTGAAGTTGAACTTAATAATACGGCGAAAAATAAAAGAACGGCAACAGATTTAATCTTTCGTCATTCAATCAACAATAGAACAAACACAACATGATACCAATCAGCAATTTAAGCACGTTCGTTTTAATAACAAAAAAGAAACAAATATTCATTATTTTCCTCACAATTTTCTAACATTTTCCCGTTTCCAAAATAATAACAATGAATTGGTAACATTTTGTCAATTTTTCCATTCCTCTTTTTCTTTTTTCTGTTGTTTGTGGGAAGACACAAAACTAATGACATCATCTTAATTGAATTGTTTTTTATTTATATTTCGGTTTAGTTTAGTTCTTATTTATTCGATCTGAAAAATACAAATATTGATTATCTAAATTATACTAAAATTAGAAATTTGTTGTTGTGGTAGTCACCAGTTTTATAGAAAAGACAAACATGTGGAAAGAAAATTTATTTTGAGTTTGTTACAAAAATTTTTCTATTTGAATTAAAAAAAATACAGTAATATATATTAAATTTCTTCAAATTATAATCGCATAAAATATGTAGACAACACACGCTACATTAAAACTTTTAAATCAAGTTATGCGTTACAATACATTTAGGTGACATATAAGTCGTTATATAATGTAGAAAGAAAAAACTCAAAAGTCAAATAACATGAATAATTCAAGAAAATTACGTAATAAAGCACAAAAAATATCTTCATGCATATTAGATAATTTAATTATACTTAAACTTATACGGTCGGAAACTCTATTTTTATGTTCAGTTTCCCAAGAAAATACAAAATGGATGATTTTAGATTATTAAATTTAACTTTATGCTCTCTTCTTAATGGTTTTTTTGAGAATGCATATTAAATATGTAAAAGTTTTACGATTTTAAAGTGCTATATGAAATCATTTCGAAAAATAAATTAAAATAAACTTTCCCATGTTCCGGTTTTTATTTTATATTATATTTGATTTTTCGCCTTTTAATGGATTTTAAAAAAAGCTTTAATGCGGATACAGCTCAGAAGACTAGGTTAAAAGGTACGAATTTTTGACAGAGTTGTTTTAACGTTTTGCGATTTAATTTTATTTCAACAAATTGAAGCATTTCATACTATTATTGCTTCCTTTATTTTGTATATGTGGTATTTTCATATTTAGGTTGTATTTGTTAAGAATCCTTCCCAGTGAAATTAACAGTTATTTTTAAAACTTACAGTTTTGAAATTAACAGTTATTTTAAGATTAAAAACAATTCCCAACCACGAAAATATAAATATGTGTTACTTCTGCAAAGATAAACATAATCGCAAACCAGCAGCTCCTACTGTGCAATTAAATTGACCTAAATGTTTTCCAAAACAACTGTAGAAATGCCATTTGCATATTTTTCTCTATAGGATCGTTAATCAAAAGATCTTTCGAGACTTGTGTAATCTATTAAAAAATGTAAAACATTAAGTGTCTCACCGAATTTCTGCTATGTCGTTCAAATAACAATATTTACTGTTTGTAATAAACTTGTAATCTCCGAATATTGCTTTTTTCGCATAAAACGTAAAGAACAACAAGAACTTAAGCTTTTCCATTACATTCATCTTTAAATCCTTTAAAAATAACATATAACCCACGAATTTATGTGTCACCGAATTCGATCAGTAAAAGAAGAAAATTTGTTTGATAAACCTTATTGTAAAAATAAAAAAAATATTCAATTTCACCGATATCTCGCAAAAAAAAAATCCAATTTTCATATAAACGCCCAAACACAACAACAAAGAATAATACAAATTTTTGAAATGTTGTACTTTTGATGCTTTTATGTTTTTAGTTGGTAAGAGCTTTTCTTATAAATAAATATTTTCTTCTACAAAAGTTTTGTGATAAATTCAAAAGTGGATAAAACGATTAATTTATTTCACGTTGTTTTCTAGTTCTATTTCTACAAAATTCTATTCTATACAGTTCTATTGTTTGTTTGGGGATTTCATTTTCTTTCATGATTTTTTTTTTCAAAAAAATTCTATTCCCATAGTGACAATCGTTATGATTTATAGTTATAGTTTTATTATTTTATTGTGCTTATCTTTTTTTGTACTTCTATTATTTGGTTTAAACAAAAATTTCAATTCCAGAATCTCAATGCAACAAAGAGAACTAAGAAAAACGACCAAACAACATTTTGTATTACTGTCACAATACTGAAAACATGTGACCGCATTTTAATAATTTTTTAGGTAGATTTCATATAAAAATCTACCTATTGCAATAGGCTTTGTAATGAAGAGCTTTCTCATTGGCGAACCAATGAGAATGGCATAGCAGGATGCGTACCTAGAGTTATTTAACGCCGTAACGACTAAAGCTCAGTTATCGTGGATTTGATAGATTAATACCTGCTGCTTCAACACAAATGCAGAAATGTACGCAATTTACGAAAATATACAGAAATGGGAAAAAAATACAAGTGAAAAAAGGAGACTCTGGCGACCCCTTTTGTGAAAGAACCACTATCAGGCGTCCAACCCTCACAATCATTCCCATACGCCCACACACTCACGCTTCATATATGCTAACATTCACCCACACATTCAGACTGCGAAGCAAGACAATTAAGCTCAAAGACCCACAGCAAGTACCGCAACTGGTAGTAATCAAACATAAGTCGTATTGCTGTCATCTGATTAATATGATACAGCTTGTACACCACTGCCATTGCTGGTAAGCCGAGAATCAACTCTTAGAGCACGGGAGAGCGTCACACGCTATATTGAAAGTCTTTATTATTTATTTCCCTTTTTCTTTATTAATAACATTTTCAAAAATTTATAAAACCATACGTAATTCCCAAAAAAAATATTTACAGCTCAAAAAAAAAAGGTTATAATTTTATTTGTAAGTTAAATAAACATGTCCAAACCAGTTTGTTTCAATACCTGTAGTTTACAGTTGGTTAATGTATAATATGGTTAATAAACATAAAACATGACAAGGATTTGTTTTTTTGTTTGTTTGTATTACAGGTTATTTGAGATTGATTTTTGATTTACTTAAAAATATAAATTCATAAATTTAGGTAATATAATAAAAGAAAAGACATTTGGAATACTAAGTATTACCTCGGAGCAAAAATATTTTGATTAGAATCATTTCCAATTTAGACTAAATATGTCTCGCTACACGCATCGCCAGTTCACACACACACGCATCGGCAAGCAAGCCCCATTCAATCACGTGTACACTCTTTCACACACATTCACACCTCTACGCTAAAAAAAATTAAAAATAAATTAAACAAAATTCACTCACCCCATGATTAATCCTCCGGGCTTCCAAGTCTTAAGGTCTTAGCCCTCCATCAACAGTGACTATCCCAAAAGGTAAAGTATTATTGGTAAAACTGCACAAATTTTATATCAATGCTGCGTTGAAATACGACCGTAATAGCAAAAATTGGATGTAAATGTTGCGTTGAAAATCGGTAGTATCAGCCAGAAATTTATAAAAAATATTGTGTTGAAATTCGGTTGTAATACGGTAGTAATAGCCAGAAATTTATAAAAAATATTGTGTTGAAATTCGGTTGCAATACGGTGATAATAGCCAAAATTCGGTAAAAATGTTGCGTTGGAATTCGGTTGTAATAGCAAATATTTTATATAGATGTGGCGTTGAAATTCGGTGGTAATATGGGTGGTGCCGCAATCACTAAGGTGATTTTTGACAAACACCGCAAACATCAAATGGTAATAATAAAATTTTAGGCGGCGTGCGGCAATTGGAGACCTTCAGGAAGTATGTCCAAATAATCAGCACCCAGGTTGACCAAAATGGTGAAAAATTGTTATAATCAAAGCCGGAAGTGTGTTGAAATATTATACCCAAAACAAAATGGTCGCTCCGGAAAGGCAACCAAATCATCAGCATTCAGGACGTACTCGGAGTACGCGGTAAAGTAATCAATGTAAATTACCTCCAAAAACAAGTTTCTCCGGACGTAATCAATGGATAAGGTCACTTCTCAAAGACCTTAGCTAGCACATAAATTATCCCAGAATTACATCTGTCGCTTTATATGAATACAATCAGGACTTTATAACACAGTCTGCACATCATAGCAACAAAACATTAGTAACCAGTATAGTAATTTAACTATTTATTTTAACAAATTATATAACGTTCTTTACACCAGTTATATTTGAACAAAAGAAACAACTATTTACCTTAACAAGTTATATAACGTTCTTTACACAGAGTGCATTTTATCAAAAAAACTATTTAATTTATCTTTTAACAAGTTGTATAGTACAATTGAACAAAAGAAAAACAACTATTTATGACTAGGCAAACATTCCCGTTGGTTTGAAATTTTTTTGGTTTTTAGTTTTTCTTACATTAACATGAAACATCACAGGTTTTGGATTGATTATCATTACACATTTCTAGTAAATTTCCACTAACCTTATATCCACTAGTTAGTACGTTTTGTTCCCTTTCTTTTGTTTTCTTTTCATGAAATTATTTTGTTTTAGGTTGATCTTAATTTTAACTTTCAGATAAATTATATTTATGTTTGTTTGTTGGTTTTAAATTATTTACTATTAAATAAAATCGACACTACAGGAAATACAACAACGTAAAACATTTACCTGTAGATGTCAAACACCACAACAGCTGTTTAACTTATTTAGACAATGAATCGAATTACCTAATTTTATTTTTTTGGTCAAATTTGTTGTTGAATTAATTACTACGGCACGAAACATATATGAATATGACTAAAACGGCAATTGAGCTAGTATATTTAGATTTAAATAAGATTTTCGCGACTTAAATTAATTAACCAAGCGTGATTTCAAGATCAAGTACACAATTTTTATGTTTACGAGAGAATTGCCCAAAATGACAGAAGAGACCAGAGATCGTATAGTCATCTCTTTTATAGTATTTTTAATATCGAAAATATCGCTACCAATTTCGTAGTAGGGGAAACATGCAAAAGCGTTAGTACATTTTCCGTTTTAAAACACTAACTGATTGTTATTTTGTAAAAAAAATTGCAAGATGATTTCACGAAACAAGTTATTTCCAACGCATTGGGAGGAAAGATCAACATATTAGAATGGATTAAACGTAAGTTTAACCGATTTTATGATGTTTATGTATTATGAAATTAAAGCTTAAAACTGTATTGCAGTAAAATTGAGATTTATAACGGAAAGTGAAATTGTTAACATTAACTATATAAGAAATCTACTATTTTTTTAGTGAAGATAATGACAAAACGGTCTGTGGAATAATAGTTTTTAAATATTGAGACGTTTGGACATATATGCACAGCTGTTTGTGGTTTGAAAACGTTTTAGAGCAACTACGGGTAAGGTCCGGGGAATTCAAATTTTGGTATTACGGTGAAATAACGCTGGTGAAAACGCAGTGTGAACCAATAATAGGATATTGTAAAGGAAATATTATTGTTAATGGTTTTATGCTAAGAACAAATTTATGTAACGGAAACTATATGAAAACATGACTATAGATTGTGGACAAATGAGAAACTATTATGAACTACGTGTGGTAAGCAAAATTGTGAATTATAAGAAAACAGATACTATATGAAGAGGGGACTTTACGGCACTACATTGTCATACTCCAGTCTATATTACAGCTTCATCTCGGAATTTCGGAAACATTTTTGTGCCAAACGACTATATATGATAAGCGGAGACGAAAAAAAAGTCCGAGCGGCAGGTATATCCGCTAGAAATAGGTAGATTTCGGGATCAGACAGTTATGTGTGCAATTAGAATCGGATTTATCAGATTACTTTATAAAAAATACTAATTAAAAACAGAAGTATTAAACTAACTTTAAAAATAAACATTATTTTATACAGTTTTTGGGCTCTAGACACTTAACCTGTACCCCGATATGGCCAATTGTCAAACATATTTAGGAGACTGTTTGCCGCAACATACCCAGAAAAAATTTTTAGCGTAAGTGAAAAAATGCGACCGTGAAAGTGCCGCTAAATGCCGTTGTACTTCACACAGTTTATTGCAGATAGCTAAAGAACCTTTTGTTGCAGATGTCTGGCTTTTTAAAAAATGATAGAAATATGTTCAAATAATTAATATTTATAAATTTTGTTTACATATTTTGCCCCAAACGGCCGTTATAACGCTTTGTTTTTGACAGTTTTAAGGCTCTAGACTCTTAACCTCTACCCGGATATGGCCAGTTGTCGAACTTATCCAAAAGATTGTTTGCCGCAACACGCTCAGAAAAAATTTTTGGTCTAGGTCGAAAAATGCGACCCTGAGAGTGCCGCTATATTCCGTTATACCTCATATCGTTATATATATATATATATATATATATATATATATATATATATATATATATATATATATATATATATATAATTTTTTTTTTTTTGTTTTTCCGTCTCCGCTTTACATATATAGTCGTTTGGCATCAAAATTTTTCCGAAATTCCGAGATGACGGTCATTGCAATAGGTAGATTTTTATATGAAATCTACCTAAAAAACAAACAAAAAAACACTCTTTCTTGAAGCAGCAGGTATTAATCTATCAAATCCACGATGACTGAGCTTTAGTCGTTACGGCGTTAAAAAACTCTAGGTACGCAGCCTGTTTTGCCGCTTTATTGGTTCGCCAATGGAAAAGCTCTTCATTACAGGACATACGTTCAATTTTATAAAATATCGTACAACCAAGCATGCATAAATGTATAATAACTTTACGTCATGCTTTTAAACATAATTGAACCGCAAACAAAAATATTTCCTAGAAAACAACATAGAATAAGATATTAATCCGCATTATAATTAATTTTTTTTAATTCTTCGTCTGAACTGTGCCGAATGAACGTTAATATGTGTAGTGTTAAGTACCTACTATATATATGTAGCTGCAGGTTACATGACGTTTATGCTTTTAGATTAGTTTTAAGAGAAGCTGATAGATTAACTATGAAACAAAATATCGAACTATACTATTACGAAAGAAAAAAGAGTTTGAAAAAGATCAAAATATATATTTACGTACCAAAGGACGTTATGGAGGTTATCCCGGACGAAAAGCGACATAATCCCCCAAAAAGTCTCAGACCCGAGGGATAGATGGATGAGCGTAATACTTAGTAACGCCAGTGGCGCATTCAAGATTTTATGCTTTTCTTTTATGCTCTTACGCATGGAGGGATCAGTTTTTATTAATTTGTTAATTTTTTTCTATTTTTTGATCCACGGGTGTGACAACCCCGCGTACTCCAGTCCCTGCTATTGGCATATGAGTTAACGTGAGATATCACATACCACTGGCAATAGCAGTGAGATATCACTAGCCAAGGTGATATCTTAGGGGTGCTGGCGGATGAACTGTATTCAGTCAACGGTAGCACTCTCAGTCGTAGCTAATGAATATTCCTTGATGCTGGTACGCTGTAGCTTGCTCGAAGAAACGAGCCTTCATATAACTATATATCTGAGCTTTAATCATTGAAAAATATACTGCGTCCCATAATCAAGGATTATGCCATTAGCTGGACTATTGGCAAACCAATTTTAGTTTTGTTCCTGCAAATTTTTAAAACAAATTTGCTTTTTATCTCTTATTTTATTTTTATTTTCTCTATCCTATCACGAAATATTGGCCTATGTCATATTTTATATATGATAGGATTTATGGTTTAGTTATCCATTATTGAACAAAAAAAAATTTAAAAAAACAAAAAAATAACAGATTTGCGTCCATTAACATCCTTAGAACGCATGTTGTTGTGGGACTTTGGTCTTAAAAGGTTTTTATGTGTTGTTGTGACATATTGTAATGCCTACTACACATCACATTTTATTAAAAAAAAAAAAAATAAGCTTAAACTAATAAAAACAATTTAGTTTATGTTCTTCATTGATATGTAAGAAACACAAATAAATTCTAGTTATGAAAATAAATAGTTTGAAATTAGTAGTTTGTGCTACAAGTTTTGAAATGAAGATTTTTTCAGCACAACTCCTAAGATTTCAATACGAGCGAGGCAAGTATTGAAAATTAGGACGTGTGCTGAAAAAAATTCATTTCAAAACGAGTTGCACACAACGTTTTCTGCACTTGAGTATGTTATGCTCACAATTGGGTCTGAGTAGGATGGATTAACTGGAATCTAAGGCTCGACAGATCAGACACCTAGACCGGGTGCATTATCATCAGAGATTAGGCCTTAGTTAATTCATCCTATACATCCCATCTTCGAACTACTAACTTATATGTTGTGACATATCATAATTTCAATTCGACTAATCACAATGTACATATATTAAATCGGATGAGGCACACTGCAATTTCCAATTTTGTTATCAAACGTAAATAAAGAAATAATGAAATGACTACGCCCATGGGAATTTAAAAATAAAATAATAAACATAATTACATGATTTTTTCTTTGTAAATTTTTTTATCTGTTACACATTTAAAATGAGAAAAAACGAAACAGGAATATTAGATCTTTTCTCTTGCAATTGTTTTCCTATAAGAATGTTACCAAACCTCAACAAAAAACTAGTTTTACATTTGGGTAATAGAACGAAAGAACGAAACAGTTTGCATTGAATCATATTTTTTGTCTTGTTTACTCCTAAGACTAAAAACATTATTAATACTAGCAGATTGTTTAATTTTTCTTAGTTAGTGTTTGATAGTAAATCATGATTGATTAATTAAAATCAAGTACGCGTTTCGAAAAATTAAAAAAAATGTTCATTAGTCCGGTTCAATATCAAAAAAGATATAAATCAATATCGCAATCCGTGTTTTGATATTCGATAAAAATATAAATAATCATTAAGATTAAAATGCAATATTTAAAAATATACTTTTTACTTCTGGATTTTTTGAGATCAATTAAACTCAAGTAAGTAAAGAAGTAATTGGAATATTTTCAATTCAAAGGTATGGTTTGAAGTTTCTCAGAAAAAAACTACAATTCACATTTTACGTGTTTCGGATTGGATTCGAACCTACCCTTTTTTAGGGTAGGTTCGAATCCGAACTTTTTTAAATTATTTATTTTAAATTTTATTTTAAATTTTTTTATTTTATTAACAATAATATAAACTTCCTTATAGTAACAATTTGAATTTTTTTTTTAATTTTATAGAATATCGATTTCGACTTACGTCATCCTCGGTTCTTAAATTATTATTACAATTTTTTCACTGAAATACAATTTAGCAATCAAGAAACTTAACTATTGGAAAAAGGATTGAAATACGGCATACAACCAAACAACACAACAAAAGAAATAAATGAAAAACTGTTAGAAATAGAAAATTCAATATTGAAAACTAACATTCACCACCAAAATGAAATCAGATCAATAATAGTTAATGAAATATCAGTAAAAAATAACAACTTAAACAATTCAAAAACCAACAACAAAAAAGAAATAAAAACAATACGCAGTATACAGAACAAGATCAAACAAAACAATGCCATAATAACCAAAGCAGATAAAGGGAATACATTAGTCATCATAAAAACTACTGACTACAACAATAAGATCAACATCGAAAAATTAAGTAAAGATCCAACGAATGAATTCAATGCACAAATAAAAACTATCGTCAAATGATCTATCAACATATTAAGTGATAAGAACATAAGGTATAACAAAATGATAAAACCAACAGCACCAAGTATAAGAGGATTACCAAAAATACACCGATAAGACCATTAATTAATTTCACCACAGCACCAACATACAGAATAGCAAAGTACATAAACAAACTATTGAAATATCACATCAAATTTGATAACAGTTATTCAGTCAAAAATAACACAGAATTAATCAATAGAATAGAACCAATAATAATACCTCACAACGAAAAATTAGCATCGTTTGATATAACCAACATGTGTTCTAACATACCAATAAAAGATACAATAAATATAACAAAAAATATGTTAATAAAAAATGGTTTACACCCAACAGATACACAAGAAATAATAAACATAATAACCGAAATAACAAAACAAAACTATTTCACACATAACAATGAGTATTATCAACAAACAGAAGGATTACCTATGGGAAGCCCACTATCTGGAACTTTAACCGAAATATATCTCAATGATTTTGAAACAAAATATATACATAATAACTTAAATCCACACAAAGAAAAATCATTTTTTGGTATCGCTACGTTGATGATATAATTTTATTATTCAAAGGAACGAATAGACAGCTTAATCTATTACACCAATACATAAACAGCATAGAACCTTCCATTAAATTCACGTTAGAAAATGAAGAAAATAACGCAATAAATTTTTTGGATTTATCAATCAAAAATGTAGATTCAAAACACACATTCAAAATATACCGAAAACCAACCCAAACGGATCAAACAATAAATATTAAATCACATCATCCATACCACCATAAGCTAGCTGCCTACAACCACATTAACAATAGATTGAACAATTAGAAATCGAACAGAAAATTATCAAGACGAATTAAACAACATAAAATACATAGCCAGTAAAAACGAAATAATTTACACATTAAATAGAAAATATAAAAACAAGAAAAATTTGCAAGCTCTAACAACATTGAAGAATGAAGAGAAATTAGCATGTGAAAAATACGTAGGCGTAACATACAATAAAACAACATTCAAAATAATGCAAAAAACTTTAAAAAATATGGATATATTGCAGCTTACAAAAACTAAAAATAAAATAGAAAATTACCTAAAAACCAAAAAAACCCAAACCTTAGACACAGGTGTTTATATAGGTCAGACGGGGTGGTCCTCCACAAAAAGATTTAATGAGCACACCAATGAAATTAACAGAAGCGATCCAAAATCCAGATATGTCCAACATTTAAAAATAGAAAAACACAAATACACCAATATCAACACAAATTTAACCATATTACATAAAAAAGAAAAGGACAACATCTAGATAGATTGGAAGAAATATATAAACATAAAAACAATAACAATATTTTAAATAATAAAATCAACACTAAAACTAACAAAATATATGACATTATAATAAAAAATAGCAGTTGAAATAGTATATAAGTAAAAGTTTAAGCAAAAATTGTAATAATAATTTAAGAACTGAGGATGACGTAAGTCGAAATCAATATTCTATAAAATAAAAAATAAAATTCAAATTGTTACTATAAGGAAGTTTTTATTATTATTAATAAAATAAAAATTAAAAATAAACAGTAAAAAGTATATTTTTAAATATTGCATTTTAATATGTTACAAGCTAACAGCTCTATCTATTACCATTTCTTTACTATTATTAATTTTTGTTCAATGTATGATTTTGTTTATGAATGTTGGTAGGGCCGACAAAATCAAGCTTAGATGATATACATAAATACAACATATAGACTCCGACAAAGTCGACGAAAACAACTAAAAGAAAATAAAGTAAAATTCTAGCATTATAGTGAGATGTTTGTAGCTTTTTAATTTCAAATTAATAAATAGTATAATAACTAACCATATTTTGGTTTCGTGAATATTATACTTTAATATATTATATGTATCTATTTTAATTTATGCAAATAATACAGAATCTTACTCGTACAAAAAATCTTGTTTGTAATTTGGGCATAAAGTATCTATCTGTTTTGCTTTCGAGTGTTTGTTGTCCTCCAGCAAAAAAATCTACTTTACGCCCTTAATATATAAATGGAACGTTATGAAATATTGCTTGATGATGGCACGCTATTGCTTGCTAATGTTATATCTGGACTTTAATCATAGAGAAAGGCAGTGCGTCACGTGATAAAGGAATATGTCACTAGCTGGATTATTTTCAGTCCCATTTTAGTTTTTTCTTGCATTTTTTATTTTTATTTCCTCTACACTATTGTGGTGGCCTATCTCATAGTGACCTATAGTGGCCTATGAAGTCGTGCCTTATGTCATATTTTAGGATATGATAGGCTTCATTGTTTAGCTATCCATTCTTTAAAAAATTAAGCCTCAGAACCTGTTGTGGGACCTAGGTCTTAAAAGATTTTTATCTTTTGTTGTGTCAAAGTTGTAATTCCCACAACACATTTCATTTTAAAAAGTCTAAGCGGCACGTATATCCGCTAGAAATAGGTAGATTTCGAGATCAGACAGTTTTGTGTGCCCGTAGAATCTGATGTATCAGATTAGTTTAAACAACACAAACTAATTTCAAACAGATATCGAAAAAATTTTAAAAAGAAAATTAGCTACATATAAGCAAAACTATATCTATCCAATTTTGCAACAAACAAATATCAAATCAAATACCACAGAATATGTGTGTGACAATTTATGACATAAACCTACGCTATATCATGTGTCGTCCAATTACTGCAAAATATCAAATTAGTTTATTTCTAAGAAAAAAATTAATTTCTTCTATTCAAACCTTTTATTTTTTTTTCATTGACTATTATAAGGTTTTTGGAAATTGTAGTTATGGATTATTGCAAACTTTTTTGTTGAAGCCAACAAGTCAAAAACCTCTAACTGCAGAGGTTTATATTTATAAGAAACGGATTAAAATGTTTCCACAGATTTTAAATTTATGAAGTTTTAAAAAATATTAGTATCCAAACGGCCGTTATAACGGATTAAAAAAACGAATTTTTTTCTAGTATAAATCCTCTAGTTATTTAACCATGTAACAGATTTTTCTGATTTACGAACTTGTCCAAGATATTAATAAAACACACATGTTAACGTAAGGTTTTTTGATCTGGCTCTACAAATGCGACCGTGAGAGTGCCGGTTGATTCAAACGCATTTTGTGTTTTACAAGATTTTTTGTTAAAGCCGCTCACTCAGAAACCTCCAAATGTAGAGGTCGTTTTTTTGAAAGAAAGTGATTAGGAACTAGTTTCAAAGATTCTAAATTTATGAAGTTCTTAAAAATGTTAGAATCTAAACGGCCGTTATAACGGTTCTAAAAAACATAGTTTTTTCTAGTATAAAGCCTCTAGTTTCTTAACCCTAAGTCGGATTTGACTGATTTACGAACTTGTTCAAGATATTAATAAAACGCACGTTTTAAGAAAGAGTTTTTTGATCTGGCCTTACAAATACGACCATGAGAGTGCCGGTTGTTTAAAAAAAAAATTTTTTTTTGCAAACTCTTTTGTTGGAGCCACTCACTCAGGAACCTCTAACTGCAGAGGTCTATTTTTAAAACAAATTGATAAAACAGATTCCAAAAATTCTAAATTTGTTAATTTTTTTAAGATATTAGTATCCCAACGGCCGTTATAACGGTTTTAAAAAATAAATTTTTTTTAGAAAAAAGGCTCTAGTTCCTTAACCAGGTGTCGGATTTTGCTGATTCACGAAATCGTTCGAGATATTAATAGAACACACATGTACAACAAATTTTTTTGATCTACCTCAACAAATGCAGTCTGGTCGTTTTCGTTATATCTCATATCGTATATATATATATATATATATATATATATATATATATATATATATATATATATATATATATATATATATATATATATATATATATATATATATATATATATATATATATATATATATATATATTATATATATATATATATATATATATATATATATATATATATATATATATATATATATATATATATATAAATATAATATATATATATATATAATATATATATATATATATATATATATATATATATATATATATATATATATATATATATATATATATATATATATATATATATATAATATATATATATATATATATATATATATATATATATATATATATATATATATATATATATATATATATATATATATATACACGATATGAGATATAACGAAAACGACCAGATCGCATTTGTTGAGGTAGATCAAAAAAATTTGTTGTACATGTGTGTTTTATTAATATCTCGAACGATTTCGTGAATCAGCAAAATCCAACACCTGGTTAAGGAACTAGAGCCTTTTTTCTAAAAAAAATTTATTTTTTAAAACCGTTATAACGGCCGTTGGGATACTAATATCTTAAAAAAATTAACAAATTTAGAATTTTTGGAATCTGTTTTATCAATTTGTTTTAAAAATAGACCTCTGCAGTTAGAGGTTCCTGAGTGAGTGGCTCCAACAAAAGAGTTTGCAAAAAAAAATTTTTTTTTTAAACAACCGGCACTCTCATGGTCGTATTTGTAAGACCAGATCAAAAAACTCTTTCTTAAAACGTGCGTTTTATTAATATCTTGAACAAGTTCGTAAATCAGTCAAATCCGACTTAGGGTTAAGAAACTAGAGGCTTTATACTAGAAAAAACTATGTTTTTTAGAACCGTTATAACGGCCGTTTAGATTCTAACATTTTTAAGAACTTCATAAATTTAGAATCTTTGAAACCAGTTCCTAATCACTTTCTTTCAAAAAAACGACCTCTACAGTTGGAGGTTTCTGAGTGAGCGGCTTCAACAAAAAATCTTGTAAAACACAAAATGCGTTTGAATCAACCGGCACTCTCACGGTCGCATTTGTAGAGCCAGATCAAAAAACCTTACGTTAACATGTGTGTTTTATTAATATCTTGGACAAGTTCGTAAATCAGAAAAATCTGTTACATGGTTAAATAACTAGAGGATTTATACTAGAAAAAAATTCGTTTTTTTAATCCGTTATAACGGCCGTTTGGATACTAATATTTTTTAAAACTTCATAAATTTAAAATCTGTGGAAACATTTTAATCCGTTTCTTATAAATATAAACCTCTGCAGTTAGAGGTTTTTGACTTGTTGGCTTCAACAAAAAAGTTTGCAATAATCCATAACTACAATTTCCAAAAACCTTATAATAGTCAATGAAAAAAAAATAAAAGGTTTGAATAGAAGAAATTAATTTTTTTCTTAGAAATAAACTAATTTGATATTTTGCAGTAATTGGACGACACATGATATAGCGTAGGTTTATGTCATAAATTGTCACACACATATTCTGTGGTATTTGATTTGATATTTGTTTGTTGCAAAATTGGATAGATATAGTTTTGCTTATATGTAGCTAATTTTCTTTTTAAAATTTTTTCGATATCTGTTTGAAATTAGTTTGTGTTGTTTAAACTAATCTGATACATCAGATTCTACGGGCACACAAAACTGTCTGATCTCGAAATCTACCTATTTCTAGCGGATATACGTGCCGCTTAGACTTTTTAAAATGAAATGTGTTGTGGGAATTACAACTTTGCCACAACAAAAGATAAAAATCTTTTAAGACCTAGGTCCCACAACAGGTTCTGAGGCTTAATTTTTTAAAGAATGGATAGCTAAACAATGAAGCCTATCATATCCTAAAATATGACATAAGGCACCACTTCATAGGCCACTATAGGTCACTATGAGATAGGCCACCACAATAGTGTAGAGGAAATAAAAATAAAAAATGCAAGAAAAAACTAAAATGGGACTGAAAATAATCCAGCTAGTGACATATTCCTTTATCACGTGACGCACTGCCTTTCTCTATGATTAAAGTCCAGATATAACATTAGCAAGCAATAGCGTGCCATCATCAAGCAATATTTCATAACGTTCCATTTATATATTAAGGGCGTAAAGTAGATTTTTTTGCTGGAGGACAACAAACACTCGAAAGCAAAACAGATAGATACTTTATGCCCAAATTACAAACAAGATTTTTTGTACGAGTAAGATTCTGTATTATTTGCATAAATTAAAATAGATACATATAATATATTAAAGTATAATATTCACGAAACCAAAATATGGTTAGTTATTATACTATTTATTAATTTGAAATTAAAAAGCTACAAACATCTCACTATAATGCTAGAATTTTACTTTATTTTCTTTTAGTTGTTTTCGTCGACTTTGTCGGAGTCTATATTTTATATTTATGTATATCATCTAAGCTTGATTTTGTCGGCCCTACCAACATTCATAAACAAAATCATACATTGAACAAAAATTAATAATAGTAAAGAAATGGTAATAGATAGAGCTGTTAGCTTGTAACATATTAAAATGCAATATTTAAAAATATACTTTTTACTGTTTATTTTTAATTTTTATTTTATTAATAATAATAAAAACTTCCTTATAGTAACAATTTGAATTTTATTTTTTATTTTATAGAATATTGATTTCGACTTACGTCATCCTCAGTTCTTAAATTATTATTACAATTTTTGCTTAAACTTTTACTTATATACTATTTCAACTGCTATTTTTTATTATAATGTCATATATTTTGTTAGTTTTAGTGTTGATTTTATTATTTAAAATATTGTTATTGTTTTTATGTTTATATATTTCTTCCAATCTATCTAGATGTTGTCCTTTTCTTTTTTATGTAATATGGTTAAATTTGTGTTGATATTGGTGTATTTGTGTTTTTCTATTTTTAAATGTTGGACATATCTGGATTTTGGATCGCTTCTGTTAATTTCATTGGTGTGCTCATTAAATCTTTTTGTGGAGGACCACCCCGTCTGACCTATATAAACACCTGTGTCTAAGGTTTGGGTTTTTTTGGTTTTTAGGTAATTTTCTATTTTATTTTTAGTTTTTGTAAGCTGCAATATATCCATATTTTTTAAAGTTTTTTGCATTATTTTGAATGTTGTTTTATTGTATGTTACGCCTACGTATTTTTCACATGCTAATTTCTCTTCATTCTTCAATGTTGTTAGAGCTTGCAAATTTTTCTTGTTTTTATATTTTCTATTTAATGTGTAAATTATTTCGTTTTTACTGGCTATGTATTTTATGTTGTTTAATTCGTCTTGATAATTTTCTGTTCGATTTCTAATTGTTCAATCTATTGTTAATGTGGTTGTAGGCAGCTAGCTTATGGTGGTATGGATGATGTGATTTAATATTTATTGTTTGATCCGTTTGGGTTGGTTTTCGGTATATTTTGAATGTGTGTTTTGAATCTACATTTTTGATTGATAAATCCAAAAAATTTATTGCGTTATTTTCTTCATTTTCTAACGTGAATTTAATGGAAGGTTCTATGCTGTTTATGTATTGGTGTAATAGATTAAGCTGTCTATTCGTTCCTTTGAATAATAAAATTATATCATCAACGTAGCGATACCAAAAAATGATTTTTCTTTGTGTGGATTTAAGTTATTATGTATATATTTTGTTTCAAAATCATTGAGATATATTTCGGTTAAAGTTCCAGATAGTGGGCTTCCCATAGGTAATCCTTCTGTTTGTTGATAATACTCATTGTTATGTGTGAAATAGTTTTGTTTTGTTATTTCGGTTATTATGTTTATTATTTCTTGTGTATCTGTTGGGTTTAAACCATTTTTTATTAACATATTTTTTGTTATATTTATTGTATCTTTTATTGGTATGTTAGAACACATGTTGGTTATATCAAACGATGCTAATTTTTCGTTGTGAGGTATTATTATTGGTTCTATTCTATTGATTAATTCTGTGTTATTTTTGACTGAATAACTGTTATCAAATTTGATGTGATATTTCAATAGTTTGTTTATGTACTTTGCTATTCTGTATGTTGGTGCTGTGGTGAAATTAATTAATGGTCTTATCGGTGTATTTTTGGTAATCCTCTTATACTTGGTGCTGTTGGTTTTATCATTTTGTTATACCTTATGTTCTTATCACTTAATATGTTGATAGATCATTTGACGATAGTTTTTATTTGTGCATTGAATTCATTCGTTGGATCTTTACTTAATTTTTCGATGTTGATCTTATTGTTGTAGTCAGTAGTTTTTATGATGACTAATGTATTCCCTTTATCTGCTTTGGTTATTATGGCATTGTTTTGTTTGATCTTGTTCTGTATACTGCGTATTGTTTTTATTTCTTTTTTGTTGTTGGTTTTTGAATTGTTTAAGTTGTTATTTTTTACTGATATTTCATTAACTATTATTGATCTGATTTCATTTTGGTGGTGAATGTTAGTTTTCAATATTGAATTTTCTATTTCTAACAGTTTTTCATTTATTTCTTTTGTTGTGTTGTTTGGTTGTATGCCGTATTTCAATCCTTTTTCCAATAGTTAAGTTTCTTGATTGCTAAATTGTATTTCAGTGAAAAAATTGTAATAATAAATTAAGAACCGAGGATGACGTAAGTCGAAATCGATATTCTATAAAATTAAAAAAAAAATTCAAATTGTTACTATAAGGAAGTTTATATTATTGTTAATAAAATAAAAAAATTTAAAATAAACAGTAAAAAGTTCGGATTCGAACCTACCCTAAAAAAGGGTAGGTTCGAATCCGATCCGAAACACGTAAAATGTGAATTGTAGTTTTTTTCTGAGAAACTTCAAACCATACCTTTGAATTGAAAATATTCCAATTACTTCTTTACTTACTTGAGTTTAATTGATCTCAAAAAATCCAGAAGTAAAAAGTATATTTTTAAATATTGCATTTTAATCTTAATGATTATTTATATTTTTATCGAATATCAAAACACGGATTGCGATATTGATTTATATCTTTTTTGATATTGAACCGGACTAATGAACATTTTTTTTAATTTTTCGAAACGCGTACTTGATTTTAATTAATCAATCATGATTTACTATCAAACACTAACTAAGTTTTTAGTCTTAGGAGTAAACAAGACAAAAAATATGATTCAATGCAAACTGTTTCGTTCTTTCGTTCTATTACCCAAATGTAAAACTAGTTTTTTGTTGAGGTTTGGTAACATTCTTATAGGAAAACAATTGCAAGAGAAAAGATCTAATATTCCTGTTTCTTTTTTTCTCATTTTAAATGTGTAACAGATAAAAAATTTACAAAGAAAAAATCATGTAATTATGTTTATTATTTTATTTTTAAATTCCCATGGGCGTAGTCATTTTATTATTTCTTTATTTACGTTTGATAACAAAATTGGAAATTGCAGTGTGCCTCATCCGATTTAATATATGTACATTGTGATTTGTCGAATTGAAATTATGATATGTCACAACATATAAGTTAGTAGTTCGAAGATGGGATGTATAGGATGAATTAACTAAGACCTAATCTCTGATGATAATGCACCCGGTCTAGGTGTCTGATCTGTCGAGCCTTAGATTCCAGTTAATCCATCCTACACAGACCCAATTGTGAGCATAACATACTCAAGTGCAGAAAACGTTGTGTGCAACTCGTTTTGAAATGAATTTTTTTCAGCACACGTCCTAATTTTCAATACTTGCCTCGCTCGTATTGAAATCTTAGGAGTTGTGCTGAAAAAATCTTCATTTCAAAACTTGTAGCACAAACTACTAATTTCAAACTATTTATTTTCATAACTAGAATTTATTTGTGTTTCTTACATATCAATGAAGAACATAAACTAAATTGTTTTTATTAGTTTAAGCTTATTTTTTTTTTTTTAATAAAATGTGATGTGTAGTAGGCATTACAATATGTCACAACAACACATAAAAACCTTTTAAGACCAAAGTCCCACAACAACATGCGTTCTAAGGATGTTAATGGACGCAAATCTGTTATTTTTTTGTTTTTTTTAATTTTTTTTTGTTCAATAATGGATAACTAAACCATAAATCCTATCATATATAAAATATGACATAGGCCAATATTTCGTGATAGGATAGAGAAAATAAAAATAAAATAAGAGATAAAAAGCAAATTTGTTTTAAAAATTTGCAGGAACAAAACTAAAATTGGTTTGCCAATAGTCCAGCTAATGGCATAATCCTTGATTATGGGACGCAGTATATTTTTCAATGATTAAAGCTCAGATATATAGTTATATGAAGGCTCGTTTCTTCGAGCAAGCTACAGCGTACCAGCATCAAGGAATATTCATTAGCTACGACTGAGAGTGCTACCGTTGACTGAATACAGTTCATCCGCCAGCACCCCTAAGATATCACCTTGGCTAGTGATATCTCACTGCTATTGCCAGTGGTATGTGATATCTCACGTTAACTCATATGCCAATAGCAGGGACTGGAGTACGCGGGGTTGCCACACCCGTGGATCAAAAAATAGAAAAAAATTAACAAATTAATAAAAACAGATCCCTCCATGCGTAAGAGCATAAAAGAAAAGCATAAAATCTTGAATGCGCCACTGGCGTTACTAAGTATTACGCTCATCCATCTATCCCTCGGGTCTGAGACTTTTTGGGGGATTATGTCGCTTTTCGTCCGGGATAACCTCCATAACGTCCTTTGGTACGTAAATATATATTTTGATCTTTTTCAAACTCTTTTTTCTTTCGTAATAGTATAGTTCAATATTTTGTTTCATAGTTAATCTATCAGCTTCTCTTAAAACTAATCTAAAAGCATAAACGTCATGTAACCTGCAGCTACATATATATAGTAGGTACTTAACACTACACATATTAACGTTCATTCGGCACAGTTCAGACGAAGAATTAAAAAAAATTAATTATAATGCGGATTAATATCTTATTCTATGTTGTTTTCTAAGAAATATTTTTGTTTGCGGTTCAATTATGTTTAAAAGCATGACGTAAAGTTATTATACATTTATGCATGCTTGGTTGTACGATATTTTATAAAATTGAACGTATGTCCTGTAATGAAGAGCTTTTCCATTGGCGAACCAATAAAGCGGCAAAACAGGCTGCGTACCTAGAGTTTTTTAACGCCGTAACGACTAAAGCTCAGTCATCGTGGATTTGATAGATTAATACCTGCTGCTTCAACACAAATGCAGAAATGTACGCAAATTACGTGAATAAACAGAAGTGGAAACAATACGAATGAAAAAATGAAACTCTGGCTACTCCTTTTGCGAAAGAACCACGATTAGCACGTTTAACCCCCACAATCATTCCCATACGCCCACACACTCACGCTGCATACACGCTAACATTCACCCACACACTCAGACTGCAAAGCAAGACAACCAAGCTCCAAGACCCGCAGCAAGCACCGTACATGGTAGCAATTAAAAATAAATTGTATGACTGCCATCTGATCAATTGTATAAATATGATAGGAAAGTTGCATCCTAAATACTTAGGACGATAGCTGATAAAAAACCCACAGTAGTGTTCAATCCCTGCTCCTCATCCCTTCAGTATCTGCAGCTTATCAAACTCTTCGGATGCTGGATATTATTAAAGATTTTTTTTTGTTTCACGCGAATATTAGGATAATTGTCCTTCCCTACGGTTGCTGATGCGGTGGTAAATGGTAATCGAGGACATATTCCCCAAATAGATGACGTACTCACTGATTGGAGTGCAAATTTCACTGTTTTCTCTCTATCGTAGGTTTGGTCAGAATCAACTATTTGTTTCTTTTCGATTTATTGAAATAATTTATTTTTATTTCCTTTATGTTTTATTTATAAAAAGAATGCGCAAACACCTTTATTCTAATTTATGCCATTTTAGTGTATTAAACATATTATATAATTAATTAGCTTGAGAGCTACTGTTCGAACTCGTTATACACATACATTATCTTTTTTTTTCAACAAGGAATGATTTAAATAGAATATTATTTTGGCAGACAAATACATTCACGAATAGTTCCAATAGGATTATACTACAAATTTTCCTAATTATATTAATTATTAATGATTTATTGTAAAATTGTTCTATAAATTTAGCTAATTTAACATGCCCTAGAATATTAATTTTTTGTTTGTTTCTTTTTTTAATTTGATAAGACTCATCGTAAAACTGTTCTATAAATTTATCTAATATAACATGCACAGATTCTTAATATTAATAAATTAATTTTAACGACTAACAGTTTATTTGACTAATTTAAGTTTGGGATTTTTATAACTCAATATTAGTATCACAGTCAGAACGGAGCTTAATCCCTTATATCGCTATTTGGGATCACACGGAAAGTCAGCAATATACATATCACATGAAAAATTATTACATACTAAACTCGGTTAGTTTTATTATGCGCCCGATTATTATTTAACAGTATTATTTTTGTTCGATAAGAAAAAATATTTTACGGAAAATTTGCCTTATGTACAATGATTATCACCACGACCGGGAAAAAAAATCTAATTCACCTAGATCGCCATTTTGACATATCTCGGATTTTGCTAACAGTTTAGGTTAAATTCACTTGAATATTTAGTTAGTTTATTATATGCCGTATTAATAGGTAATTTTAATCACTCACTTGTATTGCACACAATAATTATTTTGTCAATATGAGGCAGAATCGCATCAAACATCGATCGCCATTTTACATGTACACAATTTTCTGATATTAAATAGTAAAAAAAAATCCATACCCTTGACGGTTGGTGAGATGATTTACTAATCTGGCACGACCTTAACCTCGTTTTATTGGCTTGTCCACACTTCCGTCTACTCCCTGACAAACAATTAATCCCAAGAAAGATAATTATCCAGCAAAAGAAAATGGTTAATATCCTTATTCCATATCAAATCTCGTCTCCGAACAAAAAAACTTGTTGTAGACGTCAAAAATTACACTTTGATATTTCAAATGTGAGCTTAAATTACTCAAATAAACTTGAAAGTTATCAATTAATTCAGTTGATAGACATATAAAATTATTTTAATTTTTTTGATTAATTAAAAAATGAATCTCAATCTTATCAAAACAAAAATCTGAATATATATATATTGAAAATGAATACTAGATGAAAAAAATATTTCAATGAAAACTAGATTAAAAAATGTAACTAAAATTTTATTTATCTATTGCTAAAAGTTTGAAACGAATTTAACGAGATTTTCAAATTTAACACAAACGATTCAATAAAAAGTCACCACATTATCATTTGCACTCAATTATCATTTGTCACAATTTTGTCTTTTGAAATGCATATTCTCCATAACGAAAGTCAAAATTTAGTATAGTCTTAGGATCATCAAATTATAAGGAAGGACCTCAAGTTATGACAGAAGAACAACAAGATATGACAGAAATCTTTTTAAGCTCTAAACTGATTTTGGTTTCAATCAATCTAACCTCTTTATATTTACCTCTCTAATATGCCGAATCCATTGGAATATTATAACTTTTAATTCAGGTTTTATTGTGCTGGTATGTTAACATTGGCAAATATTTTTTGTTTATGTTGTTCATTATATATAATTATAATTTTTAAATTATTTAGTTTTGCTAATGTCAAATTTTTTTTTTCAAATTCAACAAAAACTTGTTGTGTCAAATATTTGTTGTTTCGCACATAAATTTCGCAAAAAAATATTTCGAATAATGACCGTCCTTGGGAAATTACTACTGAAAATTGTTTGCCTTAGTTTTATTTTAATTTAAACCAATGAAATTCTCTAAAATGTAATGACATCTTTCAATTTCACCAATAACATTTGAATTATACTAATAACAAATATTTATACGTCTGGCCTACTGGGATATTAAAAAATTATCAATCTAATTTTGAAATAATTAACTGATATCACAGGAGGCCAACGTATAATTCATAAAAAGTATATAAATAAATGAAAAATGGCAAAAAATTTTCTAAACGAATTCCTCTCGTTCGTTGATAAATTCTCATAATTTTTTGAAAAATTATTTTGAATCACCGCTCTTGGGAAATTACAACTGATAATTAAAAAATTTGTGATAAATAAATTAATTGATTTATTCAGAGTGTTGTGACCTAAAAACAATCTGAAATACTATATTTAAATTTGTATTTTTTTACTTGCAGTAACAACATCGGTTACCATCGAAGAAATAACTGTTCCCTCCGTTTATATATTAAATAATGACAGGGAAAATCCAACGCCTTTAATATTAGATTGTATTTTTGAAGTGAGTCCTGAAGAAAAAGGATTTGTGTTAAAATGGACTCATAATAATATCAATTTTTATCAATGGCTCGGTAATTCACAGCCAACTGTTCTGGTAAGACAATTTTTATACGTGTAAAAACTAAATTTGTATAAACACATTTTGTTTGTTTAGTCAATCTTTAAGGGACATGTGGATACAACGTATAAAGCATCTACAGAAGATTCCAAAAAATACCGAGCGGTTTATATAAAAAATCCAAAGTTAAATATGTCAGGAACATATGCTTGTCAGATTTCAACATATAACAACACAGTAAAAAAAACCGCCAACCTGTTAATTGTCGGTATGTCCAACAACACATACAATACATTATAAAAAAATTTTATTTCAATTCAATTTTCTATTTTAGTACCAGAATCGGATTTTCAACTCCATTACTCGGTTGATGAAACAGGAATATTAAACATTAAATGTAGTGCATTCAGTGTTTCACCACGACCAAAATTGACAATCTCTTTAAGTGACGATCAAGTTTTACAAATAACCGAACGTGCTAAAGAAAATGAGGAAGGATTGTTTGATGTGATAGCACATACAAAAATTGAAAAAGAAATGCTAACATTACCAACATCAATCACATGTGTTATTCATATTCCTGGAACAAATTACACCAACCGAAAAACATTGCTTTATGGTAAGTTCGTCTAAATGTTATTTTTTTAAAACAATTTTTTTGTTTTTTGTTATTAACATTTAATTATTTTATGATTTATTTATATAAAATTAAAACTGCTTTTAATTTAATCCTTTAATTAAATTTTAATTATCTATAAATATATAATTGTACAAAATTATAGCTTAATTTTTTTTCATTGAAATGAAAACTATTGTTATTTTCGAAACAAAAAAAATTTATTTTCAAACAATTAAAAAATAATTTTCTTAGAAAGTGCACAACGAGCAAATAATTTTTTTGTTATTAATTTTAGTTTTAAAACTAATTTTTTTTAATGTGTTTGTTTTGCGATTAAGGAAAAACTTTTTTTATAATTTCTCTGTTCGGTTTGAAAACTTAAATATGATGTTGTTGTATCATTAAATAAAAAATTAAAATTGTACTAGCAATGTTAACTTATTTTTATATAAACGAAGGAAAAGAAGTTTTTTATGTTTATGTCATAATATTATGAGGTAAAATTATATAAAAATATTGTTAATATGTTTGGTTAACTTTTTATTTTTTTATGAAGCATTTGAAGGAGATAAGTAAACGTAAATGAAGTAGAGTTAAATTTAAATTAACGGTGGTAGATTTTTTTTATAATCTAAAAGTTTTGTTGGTTTTTGTGGTAAAATAATTTCTTTTTTTTGTTTTTAATTAACTGAAGATAAAATCGTTATGAGAAAGTTAATAAGAGTAGCGGTATTGCAAAGAAACGTATTTAAGTTTTGAGTTGAGTAATTAATGATCCTCCACAAAAACAAACGTGAGTTGAACATCGTTAATTTTTGTATATTTTATACAACTTACGTATTTTTATGATTTTCGCGTTGAGTCGATTAAATTTTTGGTCATAACTCGTTTAATTTTAATGTTCTAATGAGCAGAATGTTCGCATTTAGGTTGGTGTATTTATGTCTTCTAAACCACTAGTCTTTTTACAGTTTTTCTTTTTGTTTTACGCAGGAAGTTTGAAATTGGATTTAAAGGAAGCGTTTTTTGTTGTTCTACCTTCACTCTAAATAGCATGTTTGCACTTTTGATGTAACTTATCCATCCCTTTTGAGGCTCCCACTAAATTTTGTTCTATTAATTCATTTAGTCAAATTCATTCAAAATTGTCACTCACTTTTTCGATATTTACTTTGTATATGCTGGAATCAAGTAATAAAAACTCACCATTCTTGACTGACTGATTAAGCTGGCTCTAGCTTACTTGTTGGCAGTTTCTTCTAGTTTAATTATACTTCTGTGTGAAATTGTTTTAACACTTATTATACTGCTCTTATTACTCTGCTGTTCTTATCCATCACTTCTAAGATGATATCATTGGCGAGTGATTTCTCACTGCTTGTATGTGATATAATAACTTATAAGTCAATTTCAGTGATTGGAGTTTACGGGTTTGTCACATCAGTAGGTCAAACCTTGGAAAAAGTTTACCCACCAACCAAAACAAAAAACAAGGCTTGAGTGCTTGATTTTTTATTGATATACATATTTTAAAAATAGTACGGTTTGCTAAGTCTGTTGTGCCTTACTTTATTAAAAACTTTCAAAACTCAAGATAGTGTAGGACCTGCTAGCACTCTCAATATCAATGTCACACACTTAAATTTTACACTTTTAATATTGATGGTCTCACTCGATAAATTGTTGAATCAAAGAAATAAATATAATTTCCAAATAAACTTTTTTGCATCTAGTGTAGTTTACATTTCATACACAATTGAATTTTCAAAAATGGTTGACTGATTTTTAAGGGTCCGTTTAGATCCTCTATTCTATTTAGTACGTTTTTACGTATTACTCATTTTCTTTTACTATATTTATACTTTAGTACATCCCTATTCTATTATATTATCACATCTACTCCAACTACGGTCTAACAGCTCGGTCAACTGGCATTACCTTGTCCTCGATGTCTTAAATTTAAGCTTGTTTTTACATATAATTCATTTGTTTTCTTTAATTTTAATATTTTGAGAGATTAATTTATTTAATATAATTTTAAATTTTGATTTAGTTTTAATTACTTTTCTTTAGTTTTTCAGTTTCTTAATTTGAAGCTTAGTTTTTCTATAAAATTCATTTACTTAAATCTAAGCTTAGTATTCAGAGACTTTAGTTTCTTTAAACTATTCTTAAATTTTAAAGATTTTCAATAAATTTATTATAATTCAACATATTATTTATCTTTCTTAAATTTTCGTATTAATTATTTAACATTTTACTCTAATTCCAATTATACAACGGTCATTTAGCATTACACTAATTCATTAAACCAAATAATTTACATACAATTTGTGCATTTCTTCGTTCTAACTCTTCATGTCTGTTACTAAATATCTGTCTTTTTCTAACACTCTTTTTACCACATACGGTCCTTTGTATATTCCGTATAACTTACTTTTCGTACCTACCACTTTCCTACTTTTTACTAGTACTAAATCTTCCTTATTAAAAGTTTTTTCTTTCACTACTCCTTTATCGTAAAACTTTTTATTGTACTCTTGGTTTTTACTTATTGTGTTGCCTGCTGATTTTTTTCTTTGTTCAGTTGTTCTTTCTTTTTCCTATTAACAAGTTCCGTCCACTCTTCCGCTTCTGTTTTGCTGTAATTGTTTTATTCTACTCCAAACAGTAATCCTGCTGCTGAATCCCCTGTCGCACTACTTATCATGTTGTTCATGATTGACTTAACCCTCGGTAATAAAAAGTTCCAATCTTTCCTTTCTTTATCGATTAACTTTGCTAAAATTGGTACTAACGTCTTGTTATACCTTACTACCGGTCCGTTCGCTCTGGGGCAGGCCGTCGCTGTCAATATATAAGTTATTCCTTTCTCGGCAACCTATTTCCTAAAACTACCCGACGTAAATCCTGTTCCCCTATCTGAGATTATTTTTTTTGGCGTCGAGTATACCCTACAGTAGTTAATCAGAACTTTTATCACCTTGTTACTATCCGTGCTTTTTGGTTCATACAATCTTGTGAATTTTTTAAATACGTCAGCTGTTACCAAGACATGTTGCCATCCTTTATTGGTTTTTTCTAACGGCCCAGAATGATCCACATGGATCATATCAAACGGTCTCGGTTCCTTTCTAATTATATTTAGTTTGTGCTTCTTCCTTCCCGATTTTGGGTTGAACGCTAGACACGGTAGACAGTAGCTTATGTGTTCGCTTATTATTTTGCTAATATTAGCGAAGTAGAATAGTTTTTTGATTTTGTTACAAGTTTTCCTTTCCCCCATATGCCCCATGTTGTCGTGCACTTGCACTATAACGATCTTAATCATTTTCACTGGGATAACCAATTGTAATCTCTCGCCCTCCTTTCTATACACTATTCTTTCCCTCAATTTGTAACCTATTTTTCTTCTTTTTCTATTTTATTTCTTAGGTCTTGAATTTGTCTATCCTTAGTCTGCGCTATTATTAGTCTTATTTTCCATCCACCCCGGTCTTGTACCTCCTTTTGCTTCAGTTTCATTTGCCGTGGATATGATCATATATCCGGTTTAGTACATGTCAGTCTGTGCTCGATCGTATAGTTTAATTCCCTTAATATAAGAGCCCATCTTTCTATTTTCGCACATACGTCCCTTTTGTCTAACGTTAGAGTCATTGCATTGCACTTTGCAGTCCGTTATTAACTTAAACTTAATGCCATATAAATACGGTTTGAACCTCAACACACTATATACCACAGCTAGAGTTTCCAGTTCAAAGCTATGGAGCTTTTGCTCCATATTATTTCAATTATTCGATCTTTTTCTGTCAAAAGAGATCGTGTGCATTTTCCCACCATCTCTACCCCTTTGCATTAGGATCGCTTGAACCCGTTGGCAGAAACGTCCATATGCAGTTCTGTTTCTAGCTGTGGGTTGAATATTTTTAATATTGGTCTTTCTATTAACTTCTGCCTTAGACCTTGCAAAGGTTTTTTTTCCCATTTGTATTATTTTTTTAACAATCTCCTGCAAGGGTGCCGCCAAATCCTTGAAATTTTTTATAAATTTTCTAAAATACCCCATAAGTCCTAAAAGTCTCTGCACCTCTTTTACATCCAACGGGGTTGGATATCCCTTTATTGCCTTTATATGCTCGCCATTTGGAGCAATGCCATTATGTGCTATTTTGTACCCTAAAAAAATCATTTCTTCCTTTAGCCACCTACGCTTTTTCATCTGTAGTTTGACTTTAGTTATTGCTAAAACCTCCAATAATTTCATAATAATCTCTTTATGTTCATGTATTGTATCTGTGGCTATCAATATGTCTTTAATCTCTTTATGTTCATGTATTGTATCTGTGGCTATCAATATGTCGTCCATGAACACATTAACGTTTTCCCCGTTTAAGATTTATTTTAGAGCTTTTTTTAAATATCTAACGAATGCCGCTGGTGCATTTGCAAACCTGAATAGCAACTTATTATATTCGTATAGCCAATCTGGCGTCACAAATGACGTGAATTTCTTCGATTCTTCTTCTATGTCTACGTGAATGTCTACTTAAATCCGTTTAACTACTTAAAGTCCAATGTGCTGTAGAATTTTTTCCCGTGTAACTTTTGCAACAAGTCTTTATTTACCGGCATTAATGATCTTTTTCCACAATTTCATTCAATTTTCTGTAATCAACAAACAGACACACACACACACACACACACACACACACACAAATACAAACACACACTCACACACACACACACATACACACACATACACCCACACACACTGGAACCAAATCATGAGAGCCCTAGACGAACTGCATGTACCTGACAACCTGCTACGTATAATCATAGACCAGAGTTCTTCCCGTTACTTCACGGGAAGAACTCTGGTCTATGATACCGAAGCAGGTCCTAAGAAGTACAATATAACAGGAGGAGTACCCCAGGGATCGGTCCTTGGACCACTGCTATGGAACATCATGTACGATGGTGTTCTCAGAGTACGTGTGCCGGAACAAACAACGAATATCGGCTATGCAGATGACATTGCCATAGTTGTTGTAGCCAAGAACCTTACGGACATTACTGTAACCAGACCATAACCAGCGTTAGAACATGGCTGAACAGCAAAGGACTAGAGTTGGCCGATCACAAAACGGAAGCCGTACCAATGAGTAGCAGAAAAGTGGTGGAAAGTATCGATATCCAGGTTGGTGGACAAATCATAAAATCTGGCCAGCACCTGAAGTATCTTGGAGTCGTTCTAGACCACGGACTCAACTTTAGAGACCACTTGATGTGCGCTGGTTACAAAACCAAACAAGTGGGGGCTGCGCTTGCAAGGCTAATGCCAAACATTGGCGGCCCTAGACAACCGATCAGACAGCTTCTCGGTAGCGTTACAACATCAATATTGATGTATGCGGCACCCATATGGGCCTCAGCGGTGGAAACGCCATCTTATGTTAGACCTATCAAAACGGCTTACAGACTGACATCGTTGCGCGTTTGCTGTGCATTTCTCACGGTGTCTGACGAGGCTGTAAATGTTATTGCGAGTAGGATGCCGATTGATATTGCAGCAAAAGAGGTATCGGCTTTGCGTATAGCAACACGAAATGATAGGGACCGACGAACACGTGAAGACTTCAACATGGACAGTCATATAGAATGGCAAGTGAAATCGGAAGCTTCCACCAACGGACGATGGATCTTTGTGATGATCCCTGACATAAAAACATGGACATCAAGAAAACACGGTGATGTCAACCATCATTTGACGCAAATGATCTCAGGCCATGGATGTTTCCGTGAGTACTTATACAAGTATAAGCACGTAACGGATCCATACTGTCTCTACTGTGAGGGTAAGGCCAAAAACGCTGAGCACGTGCTAATCGAATGCGGAAGGTTTGCACATTCGAGAAGACTTATTGAGCAGCATATGGGAGAGTCGATCACTCCGCATAGCCTCATGCAATTTATGCTGAGCTCAAAAGACAACTGGGACATAGCGAATGAGATCATCACAAGTATGATGAAACGACTGAGACAAGACGAACGAAGAGCAGCCATGCTCAACACTACACAGCGAAACCACGACAACACACAATAATCAAGAGAGTACTACACTCAACCCCTGCCCTGCGAAGGAATGCCTTAATTGGTGGTACCGCAGGGACACACACACACACACACTCACACACACACACACACACACACACACACACACACACACACACACACACACACACACACACACACACACACACACACACACACACACACACACACACACACACACACACACACACACACACACACACACACACACACACACACACACACACTCACACACACACACACACACACACACACACACACACACACACACACACACACACACACCCACCCACACACACACACACACACACCCATACATACACACACGCATATCCTAAACCTACCGTCTTTCTTTGTTACTAATACTATTCGGCTAGTATACTCTGAATCGCTTTCCCTAATTATTCCCTCGTTCATAAGTTCTTCCATCGATTCTCTTACCGCTTGTCTTTTCATCCAGCTCATTCTCCTTGGCTTTCCCGGCACTACTTTATCCTGCTTTAACCTAATCTTTACTTCGTGCCTAACTGGATTAGAACCTTTCTTTACTTTATATTCTTAACTTTATATATAAAAAAAAGTAAAAAATATTCTAAATAGCTACATTTAAAAATTTCTAGTTCTATCCAGGTATCCTATGTCTAATTCTAAATCTGTCTCCTCCTCTTTACCTCCAACAGGCATAATGCAATTGCGTTCTTCCCACCCGTCATTCTGTTGTTTTGAATTTTTTTTTCAACTCTCCAATATTTTCCTTATTAGTTAATATTTTTTCATGCAGCTGATCCAAATTTTCTATTATAATTCTATTGATATTATTGTTAGCTATAAAATCCCTACCCAAAATCATATTCTCTGGCATTGTTTTACCCGGTATTACTAAAAAGTTTACTTTAGAATTATTATCGTCAATTTTTATATTCGTGTCAAGTTCTCCCATTATTTCTAATTTGGAATTAATTATTCCCTTAACATAACCTCTAAGTAATTATTATTTTTAATTATACCCTTACGTGCTACTTTAAGGTACTCACTGAAGATCCAGCATGTACTATTCACTCAATTTCTTCCTCTTGGTCATCTCCCTGCAACCTTGCTGTTATGCGTGCATCGTCATCAGTATATAACACTCCTTGAATTCTGCCATTCCTTTTCTTTGTTGTTTCACCTTTCTGCTGAAACCTAACTTGGTTCACCCCTACTTTTTCTCTTTCATCTTTTCTTTTGAACATACAATCCCTTTGTATGTGTCCACTTCTATTGCAATATATACATATAGTTCTTTCTCTTCCACTCTATAATTTGTTCCCCTCTTTGTTGTAATTTGAAACCGCTGGTATTTTGAACTCCTCTATATTACAGTTCGCTGCTATATGCACTTTCTTGTCGCATCTGAAGCATCTTATTCCAAAATTTTCTTTCCTTTCAAAATTTGTAGAAGATATTCTCTTTCTTTATTTTTCGATTTCTGCCGCTTCATCCATATACTTGATCTTTTCCTACAATTCGTTACGGGAAATTTTTATTCCTGTCCTTGCCATCTCCTCCATGAATTTATTGTTGCTGTTCTCCATTATCATTTCCACAAGATCTTGCTCCGCAACTTTATTCATTGCTAATTCTTCCATCATAAGGAAATAGTTTGTAAAACTTTGCCCATTATTTTTCCTGTAGCATTGTAATTTTTTTAGGACTTTGAGCACCGTTGATTGTTTTTTAAATCTCTAACTAGCTATCTTTCTTTGACCTGTTGTCAGGTGTCACCAGGTTCGATATTGGTGTCATACCACTCCATAATATGATTTCGTTTCATGCATGATTTAAGCAGTAACGTAATTTTTGTTCCTTTATATCAAATTGTATCCATGTACCCTTCGATGCGTTTCGCCCAATTCTCCACTTTTATAGCTGCCTCAGGGCTGAGCGATGATAATTGCTTTATTATCAATTCGGGTGTGTATTTATATTTCGGTTTTGTTTCCCCTTCTCTTTTCTGCTCTTTTATTTGGGCTAACTGTTCTTGCTTGTCTGCTTTTTTTTCTTCCATTTCCATAATTTTTTTCTCTAATTCATCATTTTTTCGTTTTAGTTTTAACAACGCTAAATTGTTTTCTGGCGCCTGCTTCTCCGCTTTCAGTTCAATGTGTTGTAACTTTACTTGAACTAATTCCAACTCTAACATCAATGTTTTATCGTTTGAGTTTTCATTTATCTTGATTGTTTTTTCTTCTAATTTAACCCCGTTCTCCTTCTCGTTCAAGATACTTTCGTTCCTATCATCTGCTTCCTTTTTCCTAGAAGTTTTCCACTATGCATTTTCGATGGTGCCCCAACGTTTTTACTTTTACTTATTCTGACTTTAAAAACTCACATCAACGTTAATTCACCACTTCTGATCTATAGGACCTACTAGCACACTCAATATGAATGTCACACACATAAATTTTACACTCTTAATATTGATGGGCTCACTCGATAAATTGTTGAATCAAAGAAATAAATATAATTTAAAAAAAACATTATTGCTTCTAGTTTAGTTTACATTTCATACACAACTGAATTTTCAAAAATGGTTGACTGATTTTTAAGGGCCCGTTTATATCCGCTATTCTATCTACTACGTTTTTACATTACTCATTTTCTCTTAATATATTTATATTTTACTACATTCCTATTCTATTATATTATCACATTGTGACATCTACTCCAACTTATTTTCATTTTTTAATTGAACACACTACTTATTCATTGTTTCTTCTCTAATTATCATATATGCATAATAATCTTTTATTTGAAACCTACTACCACCTACACTACTCTTTATAAAAACATCAAAAAAGCTTGTATGTTTCCTAATAGTAACTAAACAAATCAAAGTTTATTGAGCATAAATACCAAATTAATAGTAACAAATGAATTCAAGAATTTAAATAATTTTCATGTCATTTTTTTTTACGAAATAAAATAACTTAATCTAACTAAAAACTATTAAAATTTGGTAACAATTTACTAAAATCTAATTAGTTTTTTGAATAATTCCTGTAACCAAAACCAATAAAAAAATGTATTTTTATCAACAAAAATTTTATAAAAGTCAATAAAAATTAATTAATTTAATTGTATGAATTATTTTATTCATTAAAATAAATCAAATTTAATTTTTATAGAGTTTTTATTTGTTTCTGTTTCAAATAATAAAATTTACAAATAATTCTACTTCGGTGGTTTAATGTATCGTACCAATTTTTTTTTTTTTTTGCATTTTATGTTTGTTTTTGTAACATGGGAATTGGGATACAATTTTGTGAATTTCATACCACATCAAATATAGAAAGAATGTTCAGCAAAATGGATGACAAATTAATTTTGCAAATAAAATATTTGAACGATACAAAACATTTAAATGTAACAATTAGTTTGAACTAAACACAAATTCATAAAATTTTATCAATTTGTCATTTTTAAGTTTTTCTACGATGACCAAAATTTCATATGGATAAATACAGTATCGTTTGATTACGTCGATTAATAAAATGTTTATGGGCTAGAAATTGTAGTATTTTTACGCAAATAAGTACCAAAGAAAGGCGAAAATATTCAAAATTGATGAACAATTCAATTTGTCTGTAAACTCTTTTTGACCTTAAAGTTTTAGTCATATTTTTATTCATATTTTGTTTCCATTCTCGAATAATAGGAGACAAATTGCAATATATTCGAAAAGGATATATCTCTTAAAAATCAAAACTAGAGAAGATTTTAAAGGTATTGATGTCCTACTTCAAAATTCCTTCTAGAAACCGATTTTTTTTTGCAAATATATTTTTTGTTAATTTATAATCTCCGGATGTCAACGCCGGGTATTTGAACCTCTGCTATTGACATAAGAGTTAAAGTGATATATTCCACACCACTGGTAAAAGTAGTGAGATGTCACTAGCCAAGATATTATCTAGTGACTCATTAACAGAAAGCAAACGGAAGCCTGCGTGCCTGGTGAGGTTTTTGTTCCAGCGAGCTTTAGTCATGTGTGTTCGAGAAGTACTTTCCCCCAGCTCAGTACAAATAATCAGATTTGCATGCAAATGAGACGGTCTAAACGGAATGAAATAAACAAAGAAAAAGAACAGGGATTTTGACGACCTCAAAGGGATCGAAGAAACCGCGATCATTATTAAATTTAACTAATTATTGAATTGTAATTCAAATATGAATCGTAATTCAAAAAAGTTGTGCCTTTGATTCTGGCGATTGTTGCGGATAAACCGGTGATTGATGATATATTATGGTAAGAAAATCGATGTACATAAACTACTGAGTGATGTACCAATTATATTAAAAACAACAAACGTTAACTCTAGACAGATAAGGGAACTTTGGATATGTTCAACAAGATCAAAACTCTCACTTCCTAACTTAATGACGATCCGTTATAACACATTATTTAAGATGCATACACCGAACATTGATTTACTGTTGAACAATACTTTTTATCAACTCTCATGTGTTATGTTTAATTAAATTTATTGTTAAGTCATTCTTATAATTTGGGTTGCCGGTTTATTACAGCATGAGGTACCAGTTGGCAATCGACACGTTTTTCAATTTAACATAATACTAAAAAAAATCCGTATAAGGGAATTTTTACAATCCAACTGACGTCCTGTAAATGTTAAAATTCCTATTTAAAGGGTAAAATTGTCGGTCGTTACGTTGTGAGGGTTATGCTATGAATAAAAACTCAAATGTCACAATCATATTAATAAAACTTCCTTTTAACGCACATTACTTTTCAAAAGTATATAATTAACAGCCTCCCAAATGTTCAAACAACTTTCACAACCAACATCACCATATCACTTAGCATTTTTTCTAGTTTTCTCAATAAATCAGATTTATTCAAACGACATGATTGCATATCAATAAAAGTTAATTTTTATTTTATACAAATTATTGCAAACAGGGTTGAGAAAGATATGACTAAAAAGACGATAAGTTGTATTGATCGCGTTGATTCGTGCAGAAGAAAATTGTCGGGAAAAGTAAATTTTTGCCGGCACAACAGCTGCTCAATATGACTCGATAAAATATTTAGTAATCCGTTTTCAATAACATCTTATTCCGTTTCTGCTTTTAATAAAAATGACTCAAAATAACTAAAAATTTTGAGCAAAAGTTTAATTTCCTGTAATGCATGAAAATATGAATACAGTGAATAAAGCCTATCTAAATAAAAATAATTGTTGTTTCTAAAATAATCATATGTTAATTATTTATTTGATTTTATTTTTTAATTTTTTTTATTTTATGCTTTTATTTTAATTTTTCTAACCGATATCACAAAATCAAATAAAATATATGAAAACACACAAAAAAATATTAATTTTAATATTATAAAACAAAAAATAATTGGTAAAATATTTCTAAACATAAAAAACCAAAAAATACACAGAACCAATACCAACAACAACTACAGGAAATCCAGTTATAATTGGTGCTAATGGTGCTGGAAATGCCAGTGAACTATCACGTTTGGAAGCAACAAGTGCAACGTTAACTGATGCTGGTAAGAGGGTTTATTCTTAAAAAAACAAAAAATAAAGAAGGAAAAGTAAGACATTTTTTTAATCTTTTTTATTTTTGATATTTTTTATATTTTTTTTTTACGTTGTTGTTTTTTGAATTGTATTTTTATATCCTTTCTGTACTACCGTCTTAAACTTTTAAAAAATTCTTTATTTTTGCGGCTATTGGTTTGGTTTCTAATGTACATACTTAATTTATTTTTATTTTATGTTGATCAAATATACAATGAGATAATGTTTCTATATTATCCAGAGATGTGCACTTTCAGGAAATTTTTTTATTTAATTTTGCTATTATTTCTTTTGAACTGTTTAGGAATTTTCTTTTCTTCCTTAATGATCTCTTAAATTTTTTTTCAGTCTCATGAAAGCTTATGTAATATTTCTGTTTGATATTTTAATGTTAGCTGAACATATCTCGAATCGGTTTTATCAGCTAACGTACTTTTGTAACTATAGGGATTTGTAATTTTTCGATTTGTTACAACCATTTGCATGAAGAAAATTTTACGTTATTTCATCAAGCAACATAATGTTACCTAATTTTTTTTATTGGAAATAACATTCAAAAGTACCTGTAAAATTTCATGTTATTGGAGTAGCCGAGGCTCACTTATTTTTTGAGTTAACATAATGTTTTTGTTACCTTACGCAAATAATTTTTTTAATAAGTTTTATTTGTGCTACGTAACATGAAATTGATATTCTGCTATTTATAACTTACCTCAAGTGCCAGTGGCAAACAATGTAACATTGAAAGAAGACCAATGTAACGGTACACCGACCTCTTACTGATATTTATTTTTATTTTTAAAGGGAAGTTCTTAAATGTGGAGTATAGTATTTTTTTTTATATCTGTTATTATTCCCAAACGTTAACTTGCGTACTGATAATATTACAATCACAAAAATAGTTAAAACTTTAATCTTTAAGATATTTCTATAAATTTTGAATAAATATGAGCTTTTGTATTTCTTGTATACAATTGATATACGAAAAATCTTCAAAGAATTAATTGTTAATAATTGGAATTGAATTGTTAATAATTTGACAAATTTTAGTCAAATAATTTGACCAAGTGCAGTACAAAATAATTTATGAAATATGATTGAATTTAGTGGAAAAGAAGTAACAGTTTCATTGATGCCCGATTTAAAACTGTTTTTCATTTAGAAATCAACAACCATTAATTTGCTTTAAATATGTACTTGCGAATCTATTGCGAACTTTTCTTATGGAGTAGTATTCCATTAACTGTTAATCTTCATTTCGCTTTTTTTATGCTGTAAACTAATAAAAATCAATCAAAAATGCTTGAACCTACTTTATGTTTCATATTTACCTAAATGTGGTATAACAACAGTAATGAAAACATGTGCAATGAATAGAAATGGATTAAAAACATCTAACTATTTAGCACTATTGAATATTACATATTAATCAATTTCCCTTAATAAACATCAATTATTTTTTACACAATTACAAAAGCTTTTATGCAAACTATTTGTTGATATAATTTGTTATAAAAATATTTTAATGTCACTTGCTTGAATTATGATAATTTCTACTCTACAAATATCTAAATATAATTTATTCGTCAATAAATTTTTATTTATTTTCTAGATAACGGTACAACAAAATCTACAACATCATACACAATATTATTCTCGGGACTACTAATGGTGCTATCACATTGGCTTAGTGATATAGTTGTCTAAAATATATCAAACGAAATTAATTGTAAATTAAATTTGTTTTTATTTAATTATTTTTAAATTTATTTTAAATTTTACCAAAAAAACCAAAATGAAAAACCAAATAAACTTCAAAATACCAAATTTAATTTGATTAAAAGTAAATAAAGTAATAGAAAAATAAGAAATTAAATTTAAAAAAATTTTAATTTTGTTTGTAAAACAAAATATATTTAGAATTGTTTTTGTATTAATTTTTAAACTAAAATCTATTTTCTTAAAATAGTAAAACTAATTAATTTATAAGATGAAGGAATTATATTTTAAATATAAATTTCGTATTAATATATTTATTTATTATTATTTTTTTGTTAATTAAATTTAAAAAAAAAAAAATAAAAATATTTATATTTTTGTCTTATTATTGTTATCTATAATTTAATAAATAATAAAAATAAATAATTAAAAGAGTAAAAAAATCATACGTTGTGCCTTTAATATAAAATTGAAAAGAGAATAATATATGAGCAAAATAATTAATTTAATTAATTAAAACTTAAATTATTTATATCGACTTTTTTTCTGCTTATGTTAAATAAACGAATTATTTGGAAAAATTATAAAATGAATTATCAAAAAATGTGTATTTTAAATAGCTTTCTTTATATTACTAACAAGTAAAGGATAACATAAATAAATTTTTCTTCAGTTAAACATCCTAAATCTAGGCCTAACTTTATTAATAATACCATATTTTTATTTAAAGTCATAAAATGGTTTTGTTTCTAGTCTTGAATAACCCAGAATCTTAACGATTAAAAAATATATTATTAAAATTAATAATAAAATTAAAATAAATAGACAAATTTTATTACAAATTAATTATTGTGACAAAAACCAAAAATAATTATTACTTAAATAAATGTATATAACTAAAAATAAATAAACGAAATGATGTAAAACCAAATAAATATAAAGAAAATATAATTTAAAAAATGATCGTCGATGTTAATAAAACAAACAAAAAATATTATTATAAAAAATACTAATGATTAATATAATAATAAAAATTTAATATACGAAAATATTAAAAATCAATAAATATGTCTCATATTCATTTTCAATTTGTATTTAGTTTTATTCAAAAGAAAGAAAAAAATTATACCAAAAATATAATTATTACTAAAAACAATTAATACATAAATGTAATTAAAAAAAAAATTATAATTTTGCATTGAAATAAAAAATAATTAATGGACATTTGTAAATATTTAAAAAATTTGGAAGAAGGAAAATCATCCTTTTTATTTCTTTTTGCTTAATTATTATTAATTTTTAATAAAATCAGTGACCAAATAAAACAAAATAAAACATTTTTAACAAAAAATCATGTGTATTTTTTTATTTTACTATAGTTCTGAACAGGTTTGTGAAGCAACATCCAAAGAAATAAATTCATCCAAAATTATGAGTTATACGACAAAGGAGCTCTGAGACAACTTCAGGTATCTATCATTTATAATTTTTTAAAAAACATTCAACCTTGATTAAAATAACAGAACAAAATCAAATAAATTTAACAACTACCAAATCTATATTTCACGGTTTTCAAACGATCTAACTCCACACAACTTACATAGTTTAATATTCGTTTGATAAATAAATAATATTTTCAAATTTCAATATTCCTTTTCTAATATTGATTTTAACATATTTTTTCCTTTTATCACTCCCATGGAACTCACAAAATTTCAATTTGGATCATGTTTTTTTTATATTTCATATGGGAACACTTCAAAGGATTTTTTTCAAATTGGATGATCATTACTTTCTGTTTCAACAACGGTTTTTGGGGTTTATGAGCATACGGATGGTTGAATAATTTTACATTTTTATGTTTGAAATAATAACAAACAAATTTTTTCATTGTTATGTCATGAATTGTAAATTCCTCTTTTAAAATGTAATAAACAATATGAATATTATTAGTGTTTGTATGAATATTATATGTGAATTGTAATATTGTTAAATTAACAGATTAATAGTTCATTATTAGTGATTTATTTTACTTTTCAGTTTTTATATTTAGAACGGATAGATTAATGGTTTGGCAAGGTTTGATTTCATTTCTGCTTAAAAATTTAAGTAAAGTTATGAAGGTGTCTAAATCATATAGTCTCTTATTTAAATCATATAACATCCAGTTAGGTTATAGCATGCAACCAAACTTCTTGGGGAGTAGTATATCTCTATCTCTATCTATCAAAGGGAGTAGTATATCGTGATTATTTAAATTATCTATAATTAATTATTCTACCATGTCTTACCGTGACGTAGAACTTAGAGATTAGACAGCAAAACTTCGTGATAATGGTCAATAGAACTTAATAAACAGTCAATATATCAAAATTAAGACAGAGATGTCACCATTACACTTGTCTTAATCTGAATGTAAATCGTTGTGTCAAAAAATACTGGCTAACAACAATGGTTCGCCCCATTTGATCCTGACGCTGCTGATAGATGTTCTCGTCCAGAATGGAGCTAAATTGAAAAGAACATTCAAGTTACATGGGCTAAGGTGCTAGACAAAACTGTTCACAAAATAAATTACTAGTATAAATAATAAATGTATATTGCCATTAAATTGTTTTCAGCAGTAAATATTCCTTGACCACTAACAATTAAGGAGTGTGAGGGCATTTATGTAAAAGAATTGTTGTGCAGTGGTTGAGGAGCGGTAACAATTTTTTATCAAACGACTAAATTTTTTACTGTACAAAAAAAAACACCTTAACCATTGCTCTATTTTTGTGCAAGATATGATAACATAGCCTTAAAAGTTTTACATGTCATTTGTCACTTGCAGAATTGAAAATTGAATTTATAAAGGAGTTTTGCCGATGATTAATTAATTTGATTATTTTGGCATTTGACAAAAATTCATTACTTCAGTTTTGAAAAAACCAAAGTATTGATTCATAAGCCAAAAGTGAAATTCTTTTCCCCACTTTTTTGGAATTTCTCGACGTTTTAGGACCTATTGATTCAAAAAAAGCAAAAAAAATGTATAATATGTATTAATACGTATTAATCTATATATATAATACACAAATAAACGAAAAAGCGTAGCCATACGATAGAAAGACGACTGAAGAGTATACGGTAGAGAACGAAGAAAAATAAAAAACGAAACATAAACGAAGTTTATTAAATTTCTATTTAGTATTTTATATTTTCTTTTCAAATTTCAATTTAGTTTATGCATTGCTTTGGTAGTGGATAGACGTATTATTTTTCTTTGTTTTTAAATATTATTATTATTATTTTTCTTTGATTTTCTTTGATTTAATTATCATTTTTCTTTGTTTTTAAATATTTTCTATTGATTAGAAATTAAAGAAACAATTCATAAAATTGACTTGATCTTTCTGTGCAAAACAAGATAAGCAGGTTACAGACCTTCAATCAATCATTATTCCCCTAGTATGTATTAATATGGTTTACAATGTTTTTCACTTGTTTTTGTGTGCTTTTGTCACATGTATGCTTTTGTCAAATAAATTAAAAAAAGTCCAAGCGGCACGTACATCCACTAGAAATAGGTAGATTTCGGGACCAGACAGCTTTGTGTACGTTTAAATAAAAATTAGTTAAAAATAGTTTAGTTTAAATAAAAAATTTAAGTAGCAACGGAATAATCCCAAAAATTTATCAAACCAACCAAACTAAATACATAAACGGAAACTATTTATCAATGCAATTTCGAATAATTTTGTTTAATTTGGTTAAAACTCCTTAATAACATATTAAATCCTTTGGTGCATTAACGTTCTAGCTACGTCACAACTGCAATACTACCACACATAATTTATAATCAACAACAACATCAAACAACTTTTACACCTCAAATATAATACAAATATCTATCAATTTAGGAAAATATTTGTAAATGTGTAATCAATATACATATATTTAACAACAAACATTCAAAACAACATTTTTTAAATTTTTGCGAAAAAATAAAAATAAAAATTCAAAAAAAGAAACAAAAAATATTTTTGGGATTTGTCGTTGTAATTATATATCGTGAGAGTGGCTTGCATTAGGTTAGCATAATGCTAATTGCATTGGAACTTCTTGGGTTAGAAAGCTGAAAATTTCTGAGGTTATAGTTGAAAAGTTTAATTAAAAAGTAATTTTAGTTTAAACAAAATAGACTCAAAAATGATGAAAGCATGGCCGTTTGCGTTTGTTTTCGTTTTAACAGCCCCAGGATCTCAACCTCTGAACTTAAACAATTTGTTTTTTAAGTTTTGGATAGATATATCTACATTTTGTTCGCGGAACGCTTTGCTTCAAATTCAACAGTTTTAGAAACTCCTAAAGATATACCCCAAATCCAGTCTTCAGTAGTTCATATGAAACAATTACATTTCAAACCCAAAATTGTCGAGAAACTTTTCAGGGGGTTAAACAACAACAAATCCTCTGGTTTGGACAACATTCCTCCTGTTATTCTAAAAACATTTTCAAAAGAACTTGCCAAACTTGCCGAACTATAAATCTTGAATTTTTCCATCCTGATGGAAGTTGGCCAATGTCCAGCCTGTCCCAAAAAAAGGAATGAAATTTGATATTTCAAAGTATAGACCAATAACCTTACTCCCAGTCATGTCTAAAATATACGAGCACTATATTAATTCACACATATCCAAATTTTTGGAAGTCAACCATTTGATATCTGACAGCCAATACGGTTTTAGAAAAAAAGATCAACAACCGATCTATTGAGCTATGTGGCACATCTTTGGAATAGCATACTTGAGAAAGGTGGTGAAACGTACATGATCGCATTAGACATCTCAAAAGTATTTGATCGAATCTGGCATGCCAACTTGATCAACAAGCTCGTTGCGTACAGTTTTCATCCCGTAGTCGTGAAGTTGATTCAAAATTTTCTGTCTAACCGATACATCTCGGTATCTATAGATGGCTTTTCTTCTGAGTCTAAATTAATAACCGCTGGTGTACCCCAAGGCTCAGTTTTATCTCCCACTTTATTCCTAATTTATATCAACGAACTGTTGCAAATCACCAGTAACCCAATAAATAGTTTTGCAGATAATAGTACACTGCACAATTCATTCATCTCCCTATCTTCAAAAGGTAAAAGGCATGAACGAATAAATCCCGCCCGGAGAAACGCTGCCATAAATGTAAACAAGGACCTAAAAAAAGTCGCCGATTGGGGTGACAAAAATTTGGTCAATTTTAATTCCACTAAAACATAGCTATTGATTGTTTCCAGATCAAAGACCAAGTTTCCCAACGATATCTTATATATTAATACGCTAAAAAAAACTTTCTCGAATTTTGATTCATTTCAAATTTTCACTGCTAACTGATATTAGTGTTACTTAAGTTTTAAAGATTTTTGGGATTTTTCGGATCATAAATAAAAAAGTTATAGACGAATTAAGATGTATTTTTGAATTTAACGCCCCCCCCCCTATACAATATCAAATGGAATTGCCCAAGTCTGTTCTTTGTTTTTTTATTATTATTATTTAGTATTAGTCCAGTCATTATAGGTTTTGACCGCGGAAAAAAATCCTATTAAGGTGAATTTTTGTATGCACCTTTATTACAGCATTTTAATTAATATGTGAAAAATCGACATTTATATCGTGCCGGCTAAAAAAGTTATCAAAGTCAAAAGGTCACGAAAATCAGTTTTCCGCGAATATCTCGCGACCTTTAACTCCGAGGTCAATTGAGATCAAACAAAAATGGTTTATCGTTCAATTATCTACAAAACACACATCCGTCATTTTTCTGTAAGATCAACCATTTTTTTAGCAGAGCGCTGAGAAAACGACTATATATTATGATTATGCACTCGTTTCCTCACCACGCATTTTTTACATGGTTTTCACAGTGAAACTGATCCATGATATGTAATAAAAGCTTTTTTTATTTAAAAATGAAGAGTTTTTTATTTAAAATCTGAAAAATACAAAAAAATAAACTGAATACTGACTACTAATTTTTATGCATACATAATTTTTTTTATTCACTCATAGTCGATATCCTCAGTTTCTCTATCATTAAAATTTGCTGACAAAACATTGACTGGAATTATTCCTTTACTTAAGTATTCGACATCTTCATTCCCCGTTTAAGCATGATTGCCCACGGCAATGTTCACGAATTTTTGAGCATCTCAAACCCATTTTTTTGCATCCACACTTGCCGCCACAATTTTTTGTACAATTACAATAGATTGTGTTTAGTAGATCATCGGGTGCCGGTATAATAAAGTTGTTACTGACTGAAGTATGTTAATTTTTTACTCGTAACCCCACTACTTTGCATCAATTTCTCTTCCTAGTTTGTATTTTAAAATACTCTCGAAAAATATGATGTTGAGCTGCTGAAGAAGGAGGTGCCAATAACGAAAATTTCACACCTGTGTTTTGTTTGGTAGCTTACCAAAGCTAAAATATATGTAATTATTTATCGAATGTTCTGATTTTGGAAAAATTAAACTGCTGTGATATACTTGTGATATACATGGTTCTTGCTGACGTAGTTTAAAGGTTGCGATACTCAAAGTGTTCGTCTAATTTTTACGACAATTACGATGAACATTTACAGAAGCAACAGTATTTAAATATTCAATATTACCATCACCTATTTTCATACAAGCATTTTTTTTCATGTTTGAAAGCCACGTGTAGCGTCTACTAAATCACAATCCGACATCAATTCACTGCATATAAAACAATTATCGCTCATTATGCAAAATTGTTCAATAGCATGAAACTACTAAAATAACGTCTTTAACACTCAAGAAATATTTCTCAACTCAGCTAAACACAGTCGGATACACACTCTCGACAGTGGGTCCGACAGCGGGTCTCGGAACAATAAAATACGAAACATCTGCCAGTGGATGTCGTTTGTTTCCGAATCCTCTATAATATAAGTATATTTTTTACAAAACACCCGAGCATCAGATAAATGTTTTTAATACACTTGACAACATGAATAAAAAGTAACTGAATTTACGCCTTGGTGTACGGTATACAATATCGTCATACAATATCAATTGACCTCCGAGCAATAGGTCGCGAGATATTCGCGGGAAACGGATTTTCGTGACCTTTTGACCTTGATAACTTTTTTAGCCGGCATGATATCAATGTCGATTTTTCACATATTAATTAAAATGCCGTAATAAAGGTGTATACAAAAATTCAGCTCAATAGGAATTTTTCCGCAGATTGGGGCTTACAACTTCTAAAACGCCTGGACTATATTTTATATTTTCTTTTCAAATTTCAATTTAGTTTACGCATTGATTTAGGAGTGGATAGACGTGTTATTTTTCTTTGTTTTTTTATTATTATTATTTTTCTTTGATTTTCTTTGATTTAATTATTATGGTGTTAATGGTGAAATGAATGTTGTGAATGAATGATAATGGTATGAGTGAGTTTATGCATTGATTTAGGAGTGAATAGACGTATTATTTTTCTTTGTTTTTTTATTATTATTAGGAGGGCCCGGCGTGCTTCGCTACGCTTATAAATAAAGTTTTTGCGTAGACATTTTGTTGACATAGAAGCAATGATTTCAAAAAGTGGTAATGAGAAATGCTAGCATATATTTTTTAGTTTTTCTTTTCAAATATATGCATGAAAATAATCAGAACTCTAGCTGATCAGTTCGGGTATATGAAAAATTAGCGATCAAATAAGTTAGAAATCAAATACGCTTACTTGAAAACTTATTTGATCGCTAATTTTTCATATATCCGAACTGATCAGCTAGAGTTCTGATTATTTTTCATTCATATGTTTAAAAAGAAAAATTAAAAATTATATGCTAGCATTTCTCATTAACACTTTTTGAAATCATTGCGTCTACGTTAAAAAAAATGTCTACGCAAAAACTTTATTTATAAGCGTAGCGAAGCACGCGGGGCCCTCCTAGTTTCAATTAATATGTGTGACGACCAAATAGACGAATGTGAAAGCATTCGTTTATTGGGAGTCACAATATCCAATGATTTACTCTGGAACGATCACATAATGGCCAAGGCTAAGAGCGCGTCAAGAAAACTCGGCCTCCTCAATAGATGTAAAAAATATTTTACTTAGCATCAATCACTCCATATTTATAAGTCCTATATTCGGCCCTGTATGGAGTATTGTTGTCAAGTTTTGGGCGTTGCATCTGTTACTATCCTAGCTCTTTTGGACTCTGTTCAAAAGCGTGCTATACGAATTGTTGGTGATCGAAATTTAACATTAGATCTTGATTCCCTACAACATCGTCGCACTGTTGCTGATCTCGTTGTTTTTTATAAATATCGTCATCAGCAGTGCTCAGATGAAATCAGGTCCATAATGCCTCAGACATATGTTCTTCCCCGTTTGACTCGTCAATCGGTTTGTGCAGGTGGTCGGACCGTCGAGATTACTCACTGTCATACTAATAAAATGCAAAGGGATTTCTTTGTGCGTACATCGTACAAATGGAATGCTTTGCCCGAATCAATAGTCTCGAGTGCCTTCAATCCACAAAGATTTTAAAAAAAGCGTCCATCTATACCTCAAGACGCATGTTGTTGTGGGACCTGAAGACCTAAAGACCTAAAAGGTATCAATGTGTTTTTGTGACACATTTTGTAATTCCTACTACACAACACTTTTTATTAAAAAAAAAAATATCTACGTCTGCAACAGTTTTCAAATGTGAAATTGGCCATTTTCAGCAAGATCAAGGACAACAAAGTTTATTAAATTTTTAAACCAGCCTTGACCTTAACCTTGATTATTGTTTTAGAAGTATGTCAAAAAAAATCGTTAAATGCGTCAAAAGAATGATTTTCATTTATTTTGTTTCCCAATTTTTTTAGAAAACGTATATGGGAAACATTTCTTCGGTTTTCGACTAGAAATATAAAACATAAAAGTAATTATTTGGATGATATGAAATGTAATTGAACATTAAATATGACACATGATATGTGTCGAAAAATCGTTAAGTGTGTCAAAAAAAGAAAACTTTAATTGGTTTTGTTTAAAAAATGTTAATTTTAAGAGAAAATGAGTAGTAACATGGAATGTGGATAAATCTTGATGTTAGGTTATTGCATTATAAGTTTGTCAGAAAATTATTGTCAAGTGTGTCAAAACAATGATTTTCATTTACTTTTTTAGAAAATAATAAAATTAGTTGAAATGTAATGAACATGAAATTATTATTATGTATTGATAATTTTATAGCATTATAAGCTTGTCAAAAAAATATTGTCAAGATTGTCAAAAAAATGATTTCAATTATTTTTTAGCCAATTTTTTGGAAAAAAAATTTAGCTGTTTGTGTGACGTAAATGCTATTGAACATGAAATTGGACATGTAAATTTTTGAATTTGTTATAGTTTTTGAAAAATTTTTGGAATTTCGAAAAAGGTTTGAATATTTTATTTTGTAATAATTCTTGCAGCATTCTTAGAATTTTGGAAAAAGTTTTAATTTATGATTTTGTTATAATTTTTGCAATATTTTTAGAATTTTTGAAAAAAATAGAATCTTTTAATTTTATATATATATTTTTGGAATAAATTCGATGGATTTTACCGCTGGTACTTGGCGAAACATGATGAGTAAATGTAAATAACGATAAATGAATAAATGTATATAATAAACTACAACAAGAATTTTTATTTACATTTATTTTTGGAATTTTGAAAAAAGTTTCAATTTTCGATTTTGTTATAACGTTTGCAATATTTTTAGAATTTTTTAAAAAAGTTTTAATCTTTGATTTTGTAATAATTTTTGGAATATTTTTAGAATAATGAAAAAAGTTTGATTTTAGTTAATTTTTACATTAGTTTTCGAATTTCTAAAGAAATATGAATTTGCAATTTTGCAATATTTTCTCAAAACGCTAAATGGAGAGGTTTTTGAGTAGTTTGCTGAATATATCATCTTTTCACTAAATTATGTTAATTTATGATCTGTTATAATTTTCCGGCAACGTATTGATGTTTTGTGTTAGTTTCGTAACAAATTTCTAAACAAAGATAAAATACTTGAACTTTTACAAAGAGTTTTATGTTTGATATACATCGCCGCCGATAACTAAAAACAATGTCCTCATAAAAGTTTTATACCGTAAACTATATCAAAATCTTTAACCAAAACTGAAGTCTTGATATCTCAGAGCTGTGAGATTCTAGCCCCTACATGTTTTCTTTTAGGGATTATCGCTTATATTATGCTATTTATTAATAATAAACAAATAAATTTAACAATTGTAGTGAAGAGCTTCTTCGCGGCATAGCAGCAAAGTGGCACAGCAGGTCGCGTACCTAGCGAGATTGTTTTTAGCCCCAAATTAGCTTCAATCTATGGGAACGAGTAAAAAATCCTGCTACTTCAGCACAAATAAACAGTAGTACGCAAATCGAATTATGAGAATGGATGAATAAGCAAACAAGTGAACGAAACCAGACTCTGGAGACCCCCGCATACGATGAGAACCACGATCACCACGTCCAATCCCAAAACCCTAACACATTCACACCCTCTCGCACGTCATCCACTCACTCACACACACACACACATACGTAGGGATGCAATAACTGAGACGCAATAACTGAGAAAAAAAACATATTGGTTACAGCTGACTCACGTACTTTATTTTTCATTCCATCATCCAACCTATGATAACCCACATCCTTTGATTGATTAAATCGTGATAAACCAACTGTTTTTATCTATAATTATTTCTTTTTTGTTTTTTTTGTTTGTAGCCATAAATTTTTGTCTTCCAATATTTCTGGAGAATTATTATCTACTTGTTTACATTTGTAGCCTGGCAGGCATGCGCGCAGCCGTCAGATACACTCGCTCTTACGTACCCGCATTCACACGTTCATATACACACGCTCATATACCCACATATATATCCATTATCATTCCTAAAATAAAATAAAAGGAAATTAAAGTACGACTTACCCCATCTAGATACACCCACACATATATACACACATACACAATCATACATCCATAAATACCCGTAATAATAAAAAAATACAACTCACCCCATCGTTAGTCCAGACCCCACTCCAAATGAAAAATTCAATTATTCATTCCTCCTCGTACCGTTCATTAATGGATATAAGCACCGTGTTCCAGACGGCTGCAATGTTGGACCAATTGTTACGCTCCAAGCACGTTGATGAATATGAAGAGTGTAATAATAATAAAGCAAAACTCGTTGATGATAATTGTGGCCGTGACTTTCCTAAACTGCATCAACTAACTTGCATTCGGAGGTCGACAGTACATAATACAAAAAAGTTGACACGGCGGTGTATCAAAAGTGTTCAGCGCCCCGGATTGCGTTGCAGCAAGCGATAAATTATGTAGGATAAATTCAGATCTTGAAAACGTCATATTCCCTGGGCCATTTCAACTTGAAACAATCGCTATCATCGACTTAATATAATCACTTCATATATATGGGATCAGCTGGTATGGTATAACCGTTTATCACAGCACTTAGCAACAAAAATGTTATCACATAAATTCAATAATTATTTTATTCAATTACAATTATAATTTAAACATAGTTTTTACACAGTATTTTGCACCAATTTGGAACAATTAATTGATTTTAATAACCTTATGTTTTTAATAGACTGACAGTTTATCATAGTTATTTGTATCGTATCCTAACACAGAATTTTCAATAAATATATATTTTGTTTTTGTTCAATACAGTTAAACTTTCTTATTTTTTTTAATTTACACAGAATATCGCATGCGAGTGCAAAAAAAATTTAACATGTAACTTATTCAACTATAATCAGGTTTTTGTTTTTCTTTGTTTAACAATATATCACATTTCTTTTTCTTTGCATCATATGCTATCACAGAAATTTTTTTAAATAAATAATTTTAGGCAAATACAATTATGTTTTGTTTTATAATTTAAACCGTATCTCGCATGCGAATACTGAATCTTCACAGCCATTTTTTTTTATGTATCACAGATAAGAATATAATGTTTCACAGATTTTCAAAAAAAAAATGAGTATCATTACCTTTTGGATGTCAATAATTCGATCTTTTTTTCATCTTCCTGAATGGTTTAGACTCCATATATTATCTTATTTATGTATTCCAATTTACAGCAGGCAAAACACAATGACACGACAAGACAAAATCTAATGTATATCTTACAAAAACGAAAACAGCTGTGTTCTGTCAAATCAGAATTGAATAATCGAAATAAAAGAGCCTCTAACGTGGATAGGCGTATTTATAGCCAAAAGGTGGTGAATTATTTTTTTCCCCTCTCGTTAATTATTTGTATTTAATATTATTTTGTACTAAAATGAGAAGACAATTATAAACAGAAACATTGACTATGAAACGATTGTAGGACATCTTTTTGGGAATAGTACAAGTTATTGTACAACTGTTCTATGCTAACTTTATATCAACCAACGTTCACAAATTTAATATAGGAAATTATACTTTAGAAAATATAACAAACGCAACTCAAAAGGTTCAGGACACGATGACAAACGTGACGTAATCAATTGATTGATTCCTCCCATCCCTTGAGAATTAGAGCGAATACAAATTAGGGAAATTTCATGTTATTATACCCCATCGTTCTTTCATTTTATTGTACTCAGCAAACAACTTCTTATAATCACCGGGTATTAAAATAGGAAGCTACGTAAAACAAATTATTGAATACTTATTGAATAATAATGATGGTAATGATTATATATGAAAATCGCGCGGATACGGCTCATTGACATTGCACAACTATTGTATGATGCTTTCATTAACGATTATAAATTGAATAACAAAAAAAATTACATTGAGAAATAGCACACAACTGGGTTTTGACAATTTTTCAACGGAAACCATTGCAGATGACCACTATGGATTGGGTATAAGAAACTATGTGTAAAGAAAAAAAACGAAAACAACTATGAAAGCCTCTGCCAATGCAAATTCAAGGCGTGTGAAATAGTGGATCGACTTTCAAGTTCGAAGTTTAAATTACCCTTCATATCACAATATGGGGCATACTTTTACAAACCGAACAGATTTGGACCAAATCTGGCTGATATATTTTTGATTTGTGTTCGAGGATTTTTTTTTTGAAAATATCGCGGTTCTAAATTTCGAGAAATTCGTGATTTTTGGCTTGACGAGTTATTTTCAAAAATTCATAACTTCGGTTCTATTAAAGATAAGAGAAACTTCTAATATGTTTTATTTTAAAGTTGAAAGATGCTAGTTTTGAAAAAAAGTAATTTAATAAAAGTTATTAATAAATTCCTATTGTTGTAAACAAATAAAATGTTCATATCGGTCTGCAGTTATTGCACCCACGAAATGAGTTTTTAGTATGACCCATATATGGAACTTTTTTTTCGTTAAGCGCTAGATAAATTAATTTTTTTTTAACAGTAAATATCATTTCTCGATTTATTAAAAATATGTTTTTTTATAGGAAATGAAATGTAGAATACGATGGTCATACTAAAAACTCATTTCATGGGTGTGGCAACGACTAAAGATCGATTTGAACATTTTATTTGTTTATAACAATGGGAAATTTTTTAATTACTTATTAATTTTATTTTTTTCAAAACCAGCATCTTTTAACTTTAAAGTAAAACAAATTAGAAGTTTCTATCTTTAATAGAACCGAAGTTATGAATATTTTAAAATAACTCGTCAAACCAAAAATCACGAAATTGTCGAAACTTAGAACCGCTATATTTTCAAAAAAAAAAATTCTCGAACGCTTGTTTTTTTTCGATATAAAACCTATAAAAAAATTTAACCCAAATCAAAAATGTATCGGTCAGACAGATGTTCGGTTTGTAAAAGAAAGACCCATATAGTTAAATTAATTTAATTGTATTTAATCATTGATAAAACTTACTTTAAAAATTCATTTTTCTAATGTGATGAGCAAAATTTTTTAAGTTATGTTTTTATATCTGACACTTTTTGTCGTACAGACAAATATATGGTCGAACAATAAAAAATTACTATCGCCTCTTAACCAATCAAAGCGAATATTATTTTATCCGAACGACAATTGTTTTACATTAATCATGGTCCTAATGCAATCAATATTTACCAACGCCTAACCGTTCGTTAGTTTTATTCTTTATAACCAAAATTTGATTGCGAGTAAATTTTAGATGTAGGCTTTCATCTGAAGTAATTTTTGTTTGTTGTTGACAGTATTCCATTTAATAATCATAATCACAGAGACCAAAAATATCTTTTGTTGTATAAGAATTAAGGTATTTGATTTTTTCACAATAACAAGAAAAAGTATATAAGCAGAACTGCTAAAGCCAATCCTACTCAGTGCTCTAGTTTGAAACAATCTTTGATGATTAGATTATAGTGACATCGAATCATCCGCAAACGTAGACTGAAATTCGAGAGTTATACGTGTCTGTATTGAGTTTTAACATCAGACACCATGTTAAGGTGCTGGTGAGCCAAAGACGAAAAATAAACTGGGGACCATAGTACTTTTTTGACGCTGATTAGTTTAACCTGACTCCAACATGCAGCATAGCATCATAAACAATAAATATTTAATAGTTTTATCATGTAATTTAAATAACGAATTCCACGGTTTCTATTTGTGCTCAAACTTTTTTTATTGAATTTTGCCTTATAAGATTCATTATTTATTTAACAAAATGTACTTAAATATTCAATAGCCCAATTAACTTTTACAAATTTAATTTTTTATTTTTCATATCGGAAAAAAATTACAACTTTTTTATTTTTATTTATCAGTACAATATATATTCTAATCAAACTCAATAGACAACGAACACTCAATGACTCTTATTTATGAAAACATCAATTATTCAGGAAATTGAGAGATCGGAAAAAATAGTTAACAATTTTGGTTAAACTAGACGGTAAAGAAATCTACTCGTCAAACTCGTTCATAAAATTAATAAAGTTGGGTTTTATGAAGAATAAAGTAGTGATATCAAAGTGTTTGAGTTCGGTAGATATATTACACTTTAATTCAGTAAATGCAATACAAAGATTAACATACTGATACTTAAATTGGAGATTATTTATGAAAGCCCATGTTTTTTTAGTTCTTGAAAATATTTCAAAACAAAATTTTTGTCTAGCTGTATTCAAAACGACCACTTATTACTTGCTCAGACTAATTCACTACCATTTTTAATAAGTATTTAAAATCTATTTGAAACAGAAATGGCAACATCAAAATATATGCAAGCAAATTCAAAAATTAATTTTTGGGCAAACGGCTGTAAAATAGAACTTTACTGTTGCTAGGGAGAAGGTTAAAGTCTTACTTTTTTGACGTATAACGCCATGTTTTCTTTTTTTTACGGCGACAAAAAAAGTAACTCATATTTTTACGGCGGCAGAAAGTGTCGCCATTTATTCCATATTTTTACGGCAATAGCAAGAGGAACATAACATGAGATTATGAATAATATTTGTTATTTTTTTCAAACAAATGTTATAACTTTGACAACAAACAAAAAAAATATTTTGATTAGATAATGATATTTTGAATTGAAGGTTGCTTTGATAAAAAAATTTAGTTATTCAATATTAAATGTTTTTTTTTTCCTTTTTTCGAAGTAAGTATGACGATAATAAATTTTATTTATAAAAATTTTGATGTATTAATTTCATATTTATAACAAATTTAAACGTTTGCCGAAAAAATAGTGTACTTATTTCGGAGCTAAAGGGACGTTTTGTGTTTCGTCTATAATTTGTAATGGTGACTGGACCTGTTGCCAAGAATACCAACAGGAAGCTATCGGGGGACTGCGCGCCTTGAAATTTTTATATTCCAGCTAGTGAAAGTCATGTGGATACGAGAATGAACGTCCCCTATTCCAGCACAAATTAACCAATGTGCACCCATTTGAGAATGAACAGATAGACCAAGAAAAATTAAACAGAAGAGACTATGACGATCCTAGAAACGAAAGAGCCAAGACTGTACATCCACACCAATACTATACTTTACTTATACAAACAAAATTATCACATAAATGAATGACTCACCCCATGATGGTAAGAGATGCAATTCCTCTCCACCTTCTTTAGTCTCCGCCTATCATTCTACTTAATACGACGGCTTAATATATATTATCATGTTGCACCCCAAATCGGCACGAGCGAGTATTGAACGGTAATTATAAAATATTAAATTGATCCAGTAAATTGTTACGTCACAACGAATAAACGATTGTTGATAATAAATTAGTAAAATATATATTTTATGGAATAAATTGTTGCGATTGTTGACAATAATAATTATATAAATATTTGATCAAATAAATTTTGGCGTCACAAAGAATGGACGATGATAATAGTTATATGTATAAATAACTGATTGATGGTTATAATAGTTATATGAATAACTGTTTTGTTCAAATCGTTCTATTACCGTATGTATCTGACAGATCCATACAGCAATGATAATTAGAAATCAGCAATTAAGTATTAAAATTTGCTCTAGAAAACCCAACAATAATACAAATTTGTCAAGAATTATTCAAAGATTACCTGAAACAAGCCTGATTTGAAAGCAATAACAATCATTTTAAATTTTTTCGAAATATAATCAGCGGATCATTAATGTCAAGTTTTATTGTTTTATGAAAGGAAATATGGCATGTTGAAAATGAAATCGAAGAGTAGGCGTTACTTGTCTACCTACACCGTCACAAAAGAACAAACGTTTCAACACACGAACTGTCTGTACCTGAGTAAACAGCGTCGTAGCAAACTATAGACTCAACACAAAAAGTAACACTTTAGCTCCTTTGCTAGTTACATTAACTCTTATTAATATACACCTAATTCTGTTTTTGCACGACAGATTGGTTCCAGAGAAAGACGTGTAAAAAAAATTCGTGTAAAAATATACATTGTATATATGGAAAAATGGAGGATTGGTTCCACTCTCAAGAAATCAGTACAAAAAATATTGGATACGCTGTTGCATTGACTCACACCACCATCAATTTTGAAAGTATAGTACGCTTATATATATTGTTCAATTGATGGCTAGCTGTTGCCATAAATTAGTTATAACTTTAGAAAATTTGTTAAATAAAAGTACAAATTCAATAATTTTATCGAAAGTGGCAAACCAAAAATTTGGATATGCAAAATTATTGCGAGTTCTTACAACTTCACAGCTTCACAATTACATAATTTGGCTGCTGATCCAATTTTAATATTCAGGCCCAAAACGAAAAAAAAATTCAAAAAAGTTGGTCAAGTGCGAATAAAATTCGCTCACCGAGGGTTCCGTGAACGTAAAAGAACATAGTATCAAAAATAATTGACAAAGTTGTCTTGTATGCATATAGTATTTCTATTGCCAAATCATAAGGACATACAAAATGTATATTTCCTCTTAAACTTAAAATGATTTTGCCACCTGTGCAATCAGCTTCCATTCCATTCCACTTTATAGTCGCCAGTATCCAGATTCCCGGAAGTTCTGTTCCTAGATGTTGTTAGAAGTTTAGTTTTCAAGCTGTTAGTCTATTCTTAATATCAATTGTTCTACGTCCGAGAAGCGCAATATCATCTGCGTAACCAACAATTAAACTAGATTTGTTAAAAATGCAGTTTTGTGTCTCGATTCGGCTTTTTCTTATCGCGTTCTCAAATTAAATAGTACGGGCGCAAGAGCATCACCTTGTCGAACACCTGTTCGATCGTGTTATATCGAAAGGACCAGAAACTGTTGTTGTCGCGGATGATACTCTCATATGCTTGCTTGAAATCAACGGTAGAGCTGGTGGATGCTGATGTTGTACTCCCAACTTTTTTCTAGAATCATCTTTAAAGCAAAACATTGATCTGCGGTTGAATGGTTGGGATGAAAACCACAAGTTGACGGCGCAATTGCTCGAACAAGATCAATTTCATTCTTTCTTTTCAGTAGGCTTTGAAAGTGGGAGCGCCATACTGCCAGCACATCACGTTCATTTGTTGTAAGTTCGTAGCTTCCATTTTTTACGACTGTGGATCTTGGGTGGTAATTTTTTGTCAGATTTCACGCATTGGCAAAACACTCTTTCGAATTTCCATTAGCAGCATGTTGGTTGATGTTTTCGATACAACCTTTATATGTTCGCGTTTCTTTTCCGTAGAAAATAATCAGCTTGGAAGCTTCGGGTGTTCCTTGTTAACCATTTTTCTCGCCTATGTTCAACGGTTTACCGGCTTGACGTTTACTTAGATGGTCTAGTACCACCAACAGCCCAATATTAGAGTTTTTTGTCCTGGGGTACGGGCCTAATAAGTCAATATATAATCGTTGCATTACCCTCTCGGTTCTTAGAGGAGCTATCATTGGTGCACGCAAAATTTGGTTGGGAGCTTTAACTACTTTACATATCTTGCATTGGGATACAAACGAGTGTACTTGGAACAACATTCTCGGCCAGAAATAAAAACGACGTAGCTTATGTAAGGTTTTAGCTACTCCACCATGGGCTGCCGTTGGTGCTGCGTGTGCTATTTCAATCAAGTTGTGGGTTAGTTCTTCGGGAACCCATAGCTTCCACGGCTCACCTTCTAGACAAGAAGTGAATCCAACTTTCTTATAAACCCTACCCTTTTCCACTCGTAAATCTGGTAGTACTTCTTTCCCATCCTCGACGATTTTAATTAACTCTAGATATTTGGTAGACTGAAATGCTGGTGAATCTAAATCAATTGCTTGGGAAAAGTTATCGGTCACGGTATCAATCAAGTCTACGGAGTTTATTCTTGACAATGCATCCGGAACTATATTTAAACTGCCTTTTCGGTACTCAATGTCAAAAGTGTACCCTTGAAGTTTCAAACTCCAGCGTGCCAGTCGTCCTGATAAATCCTTCTGACTCATCAACCACTTTAAACCAGAATGGTCGGTTACTACTTTAAATGGGTGCCCTTCAACGAACGCTCGAAATTTTTTTATTCCTAGAACTACTGCCAGACATTCCTTTTCGCTAGTGGAGTAGTTCCTTTGGGCTGGGTTTAATTTCTTAGACATGTATGCAATCGGATGTTCACTGCCACCTTTTCCTAATTGAGTCAACACGCAGCCTATTCCATCGTTACTTGCATCACACTGTAATATGAATGGTTCTGAAAAGTTTGGGTTGGCCAGCACTGGCGCTGAAGTCAAAGCTTTCTTGATGTTGACAAAAGCTGCATCGGCTTCAACAGTCCATTTAAATTTACCATGAGATTTCTTTAATAACTCAGTAATAGGTGTCACCATCGAAGAGTAGTCGGAAATAAACCGTCGGTAATATCCTGACATCCCTAAAAATCGACGAACCTGACGCACTGACGAAGGAACTGGGAACTCTGATATTGCTGCAACTTTCTCCTGGTCGATGTTAATCCCTGCTCTACTAATGACATACCCAAGATATTTGATCTCGGATTGCAGAAATTTGCTCTTCTCAATGTTTATTGTGAGATTAGCTTTCTTTAAACAGCCTGCCAGTTCAGTTAATATATGAAGATGTGACTCAAACGTATCTGTCACAATTAAAAGATCGTCTAGGTATACGAAGACCTGCGTCTTCAACCTTGATGGTATTACTCGATCCATCAGTTTAGACATCGTCTGTGGTGAGTTGCACAAACCAAAAGGCATACGAACAAAGTGATAAAGAGGACGGCCTGGGACTGTGAACGCTGTTTTTTCTTTTGAATCCTCATCCAGAGGAATCTGCCAAAAGGCGTCCTTTAAGTCTAAACTAGAGATGTAATTAGCTTGCGGGAGTCGGCTTAGTATTCCTTCGATCTGTGGTAAGGGGTATGCATTTTTTTTCGTTACACTGTTCACCTTACGCGAATCTAAGCATAGACGAAGCTTCCCTGGCTTTCGAACTAAGACCACTGGCGAGCTCCAGTCACTTTCAGATTCCTCAATGATACCCTGAGCTAACATGCGGTCCAGCTCCTCCCCCATTAACTTCTCTACTGCAGGAGATATTGGGTAGTGGCGTTGTTTGATAGGGGTTGCATCGCCAACATCAATGACATGAGTCAATACATGCGTCCTGCCCAATCCCATTTTCGCAAAAGACGGAATCAGCTGAATGACATCTTGCAGTTTCCCTTCCTCGTCAGCTGCCAAAGTACATATTACCGAGGTTTCGGTTTTTTTCGGGATCTGATTTGTTAACGGTGGAAACAGGTTGAACAACCGAAAGAAGTCAATACCTAGATAGAGGTTTTGTGTGAGAGATGGTATAATTACGAGATCTAGGGACTTTGTCCGACCTTGGAACCTTATCTCAGTGTTCAGATGTCCTACCACTTTCTGGCTAGCGCCATCCGCTGTTCTAACTTTTACCGATGAACGTGTAAATAGTGTTGGGGTACGGAGAAGCTCTAGTGCGAAAGTGCCTCCCACTACACTAAGTGACGCTCCGCTATCTAGTAATCCGACTCTTGTGCTGCCTAAAAGTTGAACCTCAGCATAAGCGCGGAGATCATCTTTCACTGATGTGATTGAGGATATAATCGATGACCGAAAGGATCGTCGTTTCTTCCAGAAATTTCTAATACGCAATGCTGAACGAGTATACTTACGAGATGTTGTAAGTGCATTAATTCCAAGACTGGTTCTTAGTGCCATATATTCTTCGAGTCTCTGCTCAAGTGATTTAAATGAGTGATGAGGTATAGACGATTTAGTACAAGCTGCTGAATCTCGCTTCAAAATAGTTTTACTTCCCAACTCCTCTGGGCAACGCATTCCTAAAGGTGGAGTTGGGTGAAGTGAGGTGTTTGACTTTAAAATTGGGTTGGCTTTTGGGAGCGTGACTGGGTGTTCTGCACGCTCCCGGTCTTGTTTAAATAGCATCTAGTGCAATTTGATTTGTAAACCCCCTCGTTGCCACAACTCCAACAGAAAAGTCGAGGTGGTTGTAGACAATCCTGAAACCGGTGTCCTTCTAGCTTGCAGTTCCAGCAAATTAAAGTTCTGTTTGGCTCACGATGACCGTTGGGATTATGAATAGCTGAGACATCGGAAATTACGGGGTCATCAGAAATTTGCGGTAGGTTGTTGGATTCAGGAATAGTAGCAGGTAATGAAGAAAGCATATCCTCAGTCGCAGGATAATGATATGATGTAAATGGAGCAATTTCGGATACCGTCTGTGTAGGGCGATGAGGAAAGTTACGAGATGGCAGCGGTAGACTAGCTAGAAGTTTTTCCCGTTTACCAAACCATTTGTTGCGATTTTGGTGGCCGTTTTTCGATTGTAGTTGGTGAGAACAGACGCTTGAGTTGCATTGGTTTTACGGCGGCAATTACTCGCCAAGGTATAGAATCATTTTTACTTTGTGTTTACGCAGTTTTTACTTTTCTCTTCTCAACTAAACTAACCTAATTTTGTCAACGTTACACAAGTAGCACGGCATGGATGTAAAATTTCTCTAACAAATAGCAATGTCAATGGAAAATTAATCGATCAGATACGAATAATGTAACATATTGCCATAGAAAAATGTTTAATATTTAATAATAATTTAATATTTATTTAATCTTATTCATAGCGGATATGGTAACTAAAGATAAAGAAGAGTAGCAAAATCGGATGTATTTGCCGTGCTGCTGACAGCATTAGGTTGGTGTATCGGAGACAAGCAGAGAAAAAACTGCTTAGTCAAAGACGCTACGTAACAGAAAATTGGCGCCTTCCCAAGTAACAAATTTTGTTTACAAATTTATTACAGTACATTTACTCTGTAATCGTAAAGTTACAGTGGTAACTGTACCGTAAACGTTCAGTAAGTGTTTCGTATACATTTTGGGGAATAATTTTGGCTTTTACTGAACGTTTACGGATATCAATTTGCGTAAGAATTATGTATGATTACAAACACGTACGTAGTGTTACAGAAAGCAAAATGTATGCGATTTTTATCACTACGGATTACTAACAAAAAAGTTACAATCTCATACTTTAATACGAAGTTTTAGATGATTTTTTGTAAACAAAAAATATAAATAAATATACAAATACAATAATATATTTTATGTTTATAAAATGCAAATATTATATTTTGGCCACTAATTTTGTATAGTTGGATGTCAAAATTTACAAACGAATAATAAAATTTCGATTAAATTTTGGAAATACTTTTAAATTAATAATGCGCCATAAAAATAATAAATTACTAAATATAATTTTAAAAAAAATTTTATATGTCAATTTATTTTAGAGAGATAAAATTATGTAAAATTTGTTTTATTATTTTCATAAATTTAAGTTTTTCTAAAATACTTATAACATAAGTTATAAAACCCAACAAAGTTTCATTAAATGTATTTTGTTATTTTTTTTAAATACAGTCAAATATTAATTTTGCATAAAAATGGCTGATTTTTCAATTGTAAGCTTTCAAATACAAGATAGCCCTATGTAGATATACAGAGAGTGCACAGAATATATACATTTACATTTTATTTACATTTACACTTCCATATTTAAAATGTTAACATGTTAACGTAATGTAAACGCTATGTGTTTGATCTGTAAACATAATCATACAATTACAACTTCCAATTCAAAGAGTTTACATGTATAAATTATGTAAACGTTTAGTATTAGCCTCGTTGTTGTGCATTTACATTTACACCTTCCTTTTACAAATATTTACTTGTATATATTTTGTAAAAGCTTTGTATAAATCCTTTTACAACTTTTGACATTTGTGAAATAAACAAAAGTGACATTTATTTTTTATTAATTATCTTACGAAATTTTGCCTCATAGCGTTCTAAGCTTGGCATTGTTGGACCACGATAAAATGCAAATGGTCTCCGAATTCCGAATGATCGGTTATACATAAAATCGACCAAAATTCTTTTTGCTATTAAAAATGGGAAGGCCGTCAATGTTAAAGGTAACTGAAATATTAATTAAGTGATCCAAATTCGAAAACTTCAACCAACGTATTAGCTCATAATACCAAAGCTTTCCACTACCCGTCAAAATAATATTTATATTTTGAAGTGTTTGCAACAATTTTCGGGGATCCTTCGGTTAGAAATTAAATCCACGAAACTTTAAAATCACAAGTAACTCTTAAATTATTTAAGACTTAAGATTCGATTAACTAATGCCCAATATATTGAGTCGTCTATCACTGAAAGCTGGCAATAAATTTCTTTATTATCGCACGATGGAAACAGACGTCTTTTATTAAACAAAAAATTTTGACTTAAGAAAACTGTATAAATTATGCGACAGTATAAATACATTCCTAATGTAAATGTCCCGTAAATATACGGTAAGTATATAAGTTCTCAATAAAATAAAGTTTTGTAATTAATCTGTAAGTGTAAAAATACATTTACAAGGCCAACGTTTAGTATATTTACAATGTAGCTATAAGCTCTCGTAGACTTTACACAATGTAGTCATTTTGTAGAAGTAATAATACAGTTACATAGTACATAATAAGAAACGTTACATTCGAAGCTATAAGTTTACTACTACACTGTAGCTTTACTGTGTACAATCAGAAACAATATTTTGTAGAAGTATAAATACCGCAACCTATTTTGAGTACAGTATGTGTTCCGTAAATAAAACAACAATAGTTTGTGACTATAATATATACAAAATGTTACTTGGGTTAAAACGAATGCGACCCAAGCGTCTCTTCTCCATGTTAGGGGTGGCTGTGAACGGGCGTCTGTCTTGGATCAATTGGCACGCTAAATAAACATGTAAAAAGGTTATTCTGATGACCTTAACATTAGAACGAACCCAATCACAAAATTTGGGTTGGGTCTGAGGTTAACACCTTAACCCCGAAAAAAACTTTGTTAAATTTAGAAACCAGTAAAAGACTAACAAACCTGGACAAAAAACAGAATTTCACATGGACTTGAAAAAGGACAGACTACCGAGCGCCGCATGAGCGCACTTGATGCTAATATGTCTAGAAACATAGGCTGAGAGGTATGGGATGGATATCATTGCTTTGCAAGAAATTAGACAGCCAATAATTGGAAAACAAGATTTAGATATTCACTCTTTATACTGTAGTGGTTATCCTTCTCGAAGAGAATTTGGTACTGGGTTTCTTGTTGGTGCACGCACACAAGGAGCCGTGATGAAATTCATTCTGGTCAATGAGAGGATCTGCTATCTACGGGTACACGGTACATACAACAATATTTCTCTTATTGCGGTGCATGCACCACTCCAGTTTAGACTGTCGACTAGGAGAATGCTTTCTCCATACCAATGGAAGAGGTTATGAAATAAATACGCTACTAACACGCTACTTCATTATGGTTCTTAATGACTTTAATGGGAAGGTTGGGATATTTGAATCGAATGATAATGGGGAGATAATGACTGAGTTTGCATTATCAAATAAATTGAGAATTGCCAGTGCTTTCTTTTCGCATCGATCGATTCATAAGCAGACTTGGGTCTTACCGAATGAAAAAACTCGAAATCAAATTGACCACGTGCAGTTAACAGCACGATTCTTTTGGGTGGATCTTTTTGCGCGATCCTTTAGAGCTGCATAGATTGGAAGTGACCACCCACTTCCTTGTATGTGCTAAGATAAGGTTCCACTTTTCAGATCCAGGCATTCCAAAATTCAAAGAACAGACTCGTTTTAACATCTAATCACTAAAGAATGCTGAAACAGAAGAGAGATATCAAAACCATATTGCCAAACATTGGAGAAATCAGGTCCACGAAGGAGAACTATAAACTGGCAAGACAAGCCGTTACAAAGCTATGTAGATGAACGTAGAGAGAATGCAGGAAGAAGAAGTGTGAGGCGATTGAAAGCTTTAATAAGGAACATCAAACATGTTACTTCTTTCAACAGGTTAAAACCTTAAGGAAGAGACCTCATACTAGATCGACTGCTATTCAAAACGAAGATGGGAAGCTAAAAGTATACCTTAAAAATATTTTAGATACTTGGGCTTCTTATTTTGAGAATTTTCTTAAGTGACCAGGAACAAGTCGGGCGACGAGCAAAGCTTATTATATGACTGATGTCATACTCGGCCAAAGTGAAAATTTTATGAGTAAAACTTTCAAGTCACTTAAGAATGGTGCTAGAAAAATTGATCTGCAAAATAACTACGATAAAACCAAATATATGAATGTTTCAAGGAAGGATGAGAAAGGTTTGATGTGCGGCGATGATCGAAATGAAGGAGTAGAATCTTTTAAATATTTGGGATCAATGCTCGACGCAAACAACAACATACTTACAGATATAAAAGCTCAAATCATTTCAGATAGTCAAACTTTCTACTCAATTAAACCTCTCCTTGGATCACCGTGTGTATCAACTAACACCAAACTCAAGTTATACAAGACATTGATTAGACCGGTTGTGATGTAAGGGTCACAAACCTGAATCCTTACAAAAAGTTACATTTATCTGTATTTGAGCGTAAGATCGTAAGCCACATTTTTGGTTCACTTAATATGTATAACTTTGAGATCAGCGTCCTTCTTGTCAATCATGATATAATAGGTTGTATCCGGTCCAATAGGATTGCTTGGTTTGGCCATGTTCTACGAGCCGATTCACAGTCTGATTGGAATGGTCCACAGTCTGACCGGAATGATTAAAAAAATGTACGTTATTACCTCAGCGAGTGGGCAACCGCGGCTGCAATGGGAGATGGATGTAATAATCGAACTTAAAAAAATCGGCTGCCATGGAAATTATGTCGCTACATGGCGAATTATCGTGGTGAATATGGAAAGCTGATTAGCTTGGCAACGCCCCTACATGGAACATGAACGCCAAAAAAATAAAATTAAACAAAAAAAGAAATATTAAATTATACCAGCCTGTAAATGGTTTATATTGAAACACACACTATATAGAAACACGCACTGTTCAAATAAAATTATAATTTATAAATTATAAACACAAATATATAAACGACAATAACTCAAAAACTGTGCCAGGGTTGTTCCTTTACGCGTAATCTAAAATAGATTACATTACATGTAATCTATGTAATGTAATCTATGTCATCTATGTAAATTTGGTGTAATCTAATAATTTTGATTTAAGAAGAAAGATGTGGAAATATTGTATTATCCCTACTGAAAATTTTTTCGATTTTTTCGCAAAAGACATGATCAATAATATTGTCAAAAACAAGATCTTGCGATCTTGAAAAAAGTTAATTTAATTGCTAAAAAAGTTTAAAATGCACATATCAATTAAATAGATTACATAATAGTTTACATTATAGATTACACGAAAATATCTCGCGTAATTTACACGTAATCTATGCGTAATCTATACAAGTAAAGTAATCTATTTTGTCTACGGCACAACCCTGAACTGTGCACTTCACAATTATGTAAAAATTGCTATGTTTCATAAAGCAAGTGTAAGTCTTTCAAATGACAGCCAGTTTAAGTCAAAAAAGATTTTTTCACCAGAAATATAATTAGTGGAAACCGTGCTATTTTTAGATAAAAATTTATAAAACATTCTACCTTTTCTGATTCTGATTCGTATCACGGATCGTACAATAATGAACAGAGAGTAAAAATGTAAATACTTACTGTATTTCTACTCTCCATTTTAATTTTAAATAATAATAAAATAATACACGCTTTAGTCTTTTTAAATTGAGTTTTATTTCACTAAATACGTATGTCAAAAGCTATCGTTTCATCGACAGTAGTATCTAAAAACGTTTTTAGATACTACTGTCGATGAAAGCATATAGCTTTCGAAATACGTATTTAGTGAAATAAAACTCTATTTAACAAGAATAAGGCGTTTATTATTTCATTATTATTTAAATACCTTGTTACAGTTTAGAACTTTTAAATTAAAATATTTTCATTTAATTTTTTTTGGCAAATGTATTATGTAATTTGAAGCGGCTTTTAAAAATATATAAGGTACTACAAAAGAAATTCTTTTCTTGAAAAATCGGATAAACGGGCGAAAAAATTTAAATTTAAAGTTTAGTCGATTCGTGTTATTTCAAAAAATTTCGTGCATAAAGAAAATTATTTTTTTCCTCCAACTCGTGTTATTTCAAATTCGTGCATAATAAATTCGTGCAAAAACAGAACTGAGTGTACTTTAATTTGAACGGTTTATTTAATTTGATTAATTAAAGAGTTTTCAAAACTATTTTTTATTTTATGTTAAATTTTTTTAAATTATTTATTATTTTTGATTCATTTATTTTTAAATTAACTTAATTGCGGATCGATAGAGAAATTGTACTCCTTAAAATCATTTAGTACATAACCGAAAACATATTTGACATTCACAAATCAAATTAAATTTGTGTATGAAATGAAAATAATTTATGTAAAAGAATTGTCTTTCAGATAAAATAATATTCGCTCTGATTGGTTGATGGGCGGTAGCAATTTTTTATCTGTACGACAATATTTTTGACTGTACGACAAAAATGATATATCTAGCATTGAAAAATGAATTTTTAAACCAAGTTTTACCGATGACTAATCACAAGTAAATTAATTTGATTATTTTGACATTTGACAAATTTTTTATATTTTTATTGGGATTGTCATATGTATTATTAACAAACAAATTAAGAATTGGAATTAAATAATCAAATTAATCTAATTGTAATTAATTATCGATAAAACTTGCTTTTAAGATTAATTTTTCTAATACGCAAGTGACAAGCAAAATTTTCTAGGTTATGTTTTTATATCTTTCAAAACAATATAACAATCTTTAAGATATTATTTTTGTCGTACGGTTTACGATACTTAAAAAGTCACTTTAGCTTCGAAACAAAAACACTATTTTTTGGGCAAAGGTTAAAATTTTTTATAAATATGAAATTAATACATCAAAATTTTTATAAATAAGATTTTTTATCGTCATTGCTACTTCTAAAAAAACATTTAAATTTGTATAAATAAATTTTTTTATCAAAGCAGCCTTGCAATTCAAAATTTCATAATCCAATCAAAATAGTTGTTATTTCTGTTGTCATAATTATACAATAATTCAAAATTTCATCATCCATTCAAAATATATGTTATGTTTTTGTTGTAATAGTTATACAATAATTTTAAATTTCATAATCCAATCAAACTATTTGTTTTTTTTGTTGTCATAGTTTTATAACTACGTTTGTTTGAAAAAATAACATATATCGTAAAAGTATAGAAAGAAATGGCGAATTTTTTTGCCGCCGTAAAAATATGAAATTACTTCACTACTGACGTAAAAAAATAAAAATGGCACTACTTTGCAGCTACTTTGATTATACGTCAAAAAAGTAAGACTTCAACCTTCTCCCTAGCAGCAGTTAAGTTAATCTTTAAGCCGTTTGCCGAAAAAAATTTAATCAAAGCAACCTTTCAATTCAAATTTTCGTAATCCAGTCAAAATATTTTTTATTTTTTGTTGTCATAGTTATGCAATTTGTTTGCAAAAGTAACGAATATTTTGATTCAAGGTTACTTGTTCAACAAATTTTTATTTCCAAATTTATGCAAATTTTTAAGTTTGATTTAGATTAAACCATTTTTTGTTTAAATTTGGCGAAATAAAAAATAGTATGTAGGGAAAATAGTATAAACTCCACAAATGTCCAAAAATTTTAGCTTTACGTCCTTGCATAATCTACTATAATTTTTAACTGTTTTTTTTTAAATGGGCTGTGTAACAGGAATTATTATATGTGTCACAATTGTATCATACATATAAACTGTCTTTTAAGAGCGGCCTACTGACTTTTAAAACATGAGTCCCAAATTAACATGCGTTCTGTGGTGTTGATGGACACAGATTTTTGTTTTTTTTTAAGTATGGCTTTCTAACCAATAAATTCTATCAAATAATAAAATGTGATATAGGCGAATATTTCATGATAAGATGGTGGAACAAAAATTATTAGGCTATCATTAATCCAGCTAGTGTCATATTCCTTTAGTATGAGACACACTTTTCGTTTCAATGATCAAAACCCAGATATAGAGCTTTAAGCAATCAATAGCGATGTATTATCAAGAAATATATAAAGAGTACATTCTTCACCAATAATTATAATTTATGTTTTTTTTAAATTACAATAATTTTTATTTATTATCACCAATCTTCATTATTTTATGCTTACACGCCCTAAAAAATTCATTTAAAAAACATTTCACTTTTCCTCCATTGCCCATATTTTACTTTTATTCATTTTATTATTATTATATGTTTTTTTCTGAAATTTTTTATTATTCCTTTCATAACCAAAATAGAAAAAAGTGGAAATGCTGAAAAGCCTCAAAGCACAATAAACCTAAACAATAATTTTTATATTGCCATAAAATTAATATACTTTTCTGGGAAAAAAATTTATTTGTATTTGATTTTATACAGTTTAAATAATACAAACCAATTATAATTATTTTATTTTTTCAAATTATAAGTGTGATAACGAATGGGTTTACTGTTGCCTTATGGTATTTTATGGCGCAAAATGCTGTTACACTTTTTTGCATTTTGATATTTATTATTTTTTATTATGGACTCGAATGTAATATTTTTTTAGATTTTGAAATAACAATTATTTAAGACAGCAAAGCACATCTATGGATGTGGTATAATATCAATTCTTTAAAAAGTTTTATTAGTTATTTATAAAATAGATAACTCTTACACTATAAGTAATTGTTTTGGTAAATTGCGATACCCTATATTGATTGCAGAAAAATTTCTCAGCTATGTTATATGTTCCTCTCTAATTGTTGTTCTAAACAAATGAAATTGAACGTAGAAACCTGATTTAATAAACTTTAAATTAAATTCAAATATTCTTAAATATTCACCGATTTTATTATTACAAAATAAATATTTAGACAACCAATAACAAGAATCGTTAAATTTTGAGCTAGAGTCAGGATAACGTAGATCATTGTTTTTAATTTAATAAAAGCTTTTAAGCTTAAAATATAAATCAAAATTTGATTTCCTTCTCAATTATTCATGTCAATAATTTGAGTTGTTTTTATGATTTTTATGTCATTATAATTTTCCTACAATTGACAATATAAAATTTAAATAAAACAACATTAATTGTTTATGAAACGTTGTTACCTTCTCATTATAAATTTATGTTGATGATAATTCTGAATGTATAGTAAAATAAAACTATTGACATGGTATCGAGAGATATTCAAAGCGATTGAGTCATTTGGTGGGACTTAATGCTATTCGATTTAATTAATAAAAAATAAAATTAGCTGCAGTAAATTGGTAGGGATACATTTCATGGTTAGACAGATTTTTGTAAAAGAAGAATCGCCTCTATTAGATAAGTTATAACTTATAACACTAATTACAAACAAAATAAAATTACTTAATAGCTATTTATGTACTAAGGGCGTTATGCACAGATTATTACGGCTGAAATGAAATCTATGAAGTCTAGCCCGAGGGCCTCTGGCCCAAGGGATAGATGTCGCTTGATGGACGTAATACCCAGTATGCCTGGTTTTTCACACCTCCGAATAACTATCTTCTAGATAAAGATATTTGTCAGATAACTATAAATTGATTTTCTTCACTAAAACCTCAGGTTACATATCTAACAGATAACCATTCTGTATAAGGTTGTATTTATCGATATTATCAACACTAAATATACGTGTGAAGTGAGTTTATTTTCAACAAATACTTATAAACTCAACTGTAATACCAAAAATTCAGCCTTCAAGAACTCAAGTGTAAGAGCTCAATTTTTCGTTTGTTGTTGATATTATAGCGTCGTCTATTAGAGCTACTCGTCTGACTTTGTATGTGATTCAGGAACATTGTTTTGGGGACCATCTCTGCCGAAATTTTTACTAGTAGTTTTTTTTAGAAAACTCAGAATCTAGAAAACTCAGAAAAAGGCCATTTTAATATTTTTAAGACTACGTAAGTTCTCTAGGGTAGAATAAGATTATTTTTAAAGGGTTAAGAAGTTCTTAGAAGGTGTTAAGAATTTTTTCAGATGCTCTGAAAATGGCACATATTTACAACCGAAACTGAAACCACAATACACCTGAAATTTTTTTCAAAAGGAAAAAGCAAGATAAAGATTTGATACATAGATATATTTTCGTGAATCTTCTATCAAATTTGCAATTTTGTTTTTTTCCACCATACTTAGCTTTATAAATATAAATTTAATATATGGAGGGGCTGAAATCTCACAACTCTGAGATATCAAGACTTCGGTCTGGGTTAAGGATTTGTATATAGTTTTCGGCAAAAAACTTTTATGAGGACATGGTTTTTAGATTTGGGCAGCGATGTATATCAAACATAACTTTTTGTTAAAGTACAAGTATTTTTGTATCTCTGTTTAAAAATTTTTTACAAAACTAACACGAAACATCAATACGTTGCCGGAAAATTATAATCAAAATTCCAAAAATATTGTTAAATTAAATAAAATCAAACTTTTTCAAAATTCCAAAAATATTCCAAAACTTAGAATAAAATCAAATATTTAAACTTGTTCTAAATTCCAATAATATTTCAAAAATTCTTAAATGTTCAAACTTTTTCCAAATTTCTAAAAATATTGCAAAAATTATTACAAAATCAATAATTGAAAATTTTTTCAAAATTCCAAAAATTATAATAAAATCAAAAATTAAAAATTTTTCAAAATTCTAAAAATATTCCAAAAATTCTTACAAAATCAAAAATTAAAACTTTTTCCGAAATTCTAAAAATATTGCAAAAATTATTACAAAATCAATATTACAAACTTTTTCAAAATTCCAAAAATATTTCAAAAACTATAAGAAATTCAAACATATATCTCTCTGACTTTCAATGAGAACAGTCGAATTTTTAAATGTTACTTTTATTGTTGTCTTCTACACATAAAATAAAATTTTGAAATAAAACATATTAAATGAGTGAAAGTGAAAATTTATTTCTATTGTATTTTATATGGTTTTAATTAATATAAACTGTTATTGTTGGCCAATAAATCTTCTTGTGTTATAAAACTCTATAAAGTGTTATATTGAACTAGTTATGTTTATTGCATGTGCTAAAACTATAAGTGAAAATTCTCGAGGTGATAAGTGTTGAGTGACTTTAGGATTGCAAATTATAAATTTATATATTTATTTCTGTTTGCTTTATTTGTGTTGTTTTCATAGCTCTTTATTTTCAAACAGTAAATTTCAGAATGTAACATTATAGTCTTCATTTAAACATGCAAATATAAATATACTCGTCACAGTTAGTTATATAATAAAGGCTCTGTTTTGTCATCATAGGACATTAAAACGTATTTATATTTATTTTTGATAAATTAATTAAGTACAATCGTACTTGAATTTTCATTTACAAATTACTATTACTGATATCGTGTTTGCAAATAAATCAATAGAATAATTCCGTTAATCTAACATTTACACTTCAGTGTTTCTACTTGTACGTTGTTGAGGATGCCAAATATCTGCTATATTTGTAAATGCAACCTAACGAAGATTAAAGCTCCAGGGTTACAGTGTAATGGTGATTGCAAAAGATTTTTTCACGATCGATGTGTGAATCTAACTCCTCAACTATTTGAGAATATTGCGACTGGTATAGTCTCATGGAAATGCGATTCGTGTAAGAAATCCGCCCGTAAATCAATAATAATTCCAAGACAAGAGAACTCAATAATTTTAACATCAAATTCAACAAGTCAAACATCCGATTCCCTAGTATTAACGAGCGAGTCAAGTCACAATATCCATACTGAGGTTAACGCACTTAAAGACACACAGAAAGAAATTGAGCTAAATTTTCATGGTTTTTCTTTGCTTTTCGACGAGATAAAGAGACGATTTGAACATCTGGAATTACAACTTAACAGGATTGAAAACCTTCAAGCAGATAACTTAAAGCTGAAAGAAAATATAGTTTTGTTGGAAAGTAGAGTGGATGATTTGGAACAGCGTGCTAGAGGTAATAACATTGAGATTGTTGGGGTCACAGAAACTAACTCTGAAAACATAATTACAATAATCAAGTCTATATCGGTAGCTATCGAATACCCGGTAAATGAAAATAACATAGTTCATTGCCATCGAGTGCGGACCAGCAAGAATACAACTGATAGCAGTTATCCTCGTAATATAATAGTAAAATTTTCAAACAAGTATATCCGGGACAATTTTCTTGCTGCGTCGAGAAAAGTTGGTGTGTTAAAGTGTAACTTACTGGGAATTCCTGCTTTAAATTCTAATACTAAAATAATCTACATCAATGAACACCTTACCTCTAAACTGAAAACATTGCTCATACAAACCAAAAGATTTGCTAAATTGCATGGAATTTCGTATGCATGGTCTAAGGACGGTCATATTTTGACAAAAAAAGACGACAGCGCATCTACAAAAATTTTTAGAATTTTTTCGCAGCAAGATCTATTTCGACACTACTCTGCTTAAATAATATAAGTATATTCAAATCATGGTGGACATTTACTATCAAAATGTTCGTGGCCTAAGGTCTAAAACCAAACAATTCTTCTTAAATTTATCAAAGACCAACTATGGTATTATCTGTCTAACTGAAACATCACTTAATACTTCGGTATTTAATAATGAGTTATTTGATAACCGTTACTCTGTTTATCGTCGTGATCGGAATTCGACAACAAGCACGAAAAAGGATGGAGGTGGCGTTTTAATTGCAATAAATAACGATATTATCATCAACCATTTCAGCCTTAATCATCTTGAATCATCATCTGAAGATATTTGGGTTGGAATAAAACTAAAAAATGGTATTCTTATAAGAATTTGCTGTGTTTATATTCCACCAGTTCCAAACCTTTCAGCACTTAAAAAACATCTGAGTACTATCGAGGATATCCAATCTAAATTTCCTGATGATGGCATTATTCTAGTAGGCGACTATAATATGCCCCTACTTTTTAAATCTAAGATTAGTTCAAGTAATGGTAATGCATCTCAGGATAAAACAATACTCATGGGTAATACAATCAATTTCTCTAATCTACATCAGATGAACTCAATAGTGAACCACAAGAATAGGTTGTTAGACTTAGTGCTATGTAATAAGATTATTAAAGATAGGTTAAAGATTATAAATAGCAGTTCTATATTATCTAATCCAATAGATCTGCATCACCCTCCCATCGATATTCTTTTGAATATTGTAATTCCAATTATATCAAAAAAACAATCCATGTTTACCAGTGAATTAAACTATAATTACAATAAAACAGATTATAATTTACTTTTTGAGAAACTTGCTTCAACGGTCTGGTTTGAAAATTTAAATGTCGAAGAGTCCGATGTGGATCTATTGGTGGATGCATTTTATTTAAAGTTGAGGGACTGTATAAAACTGTGTGTTCCGCAGAAGAAAATTAAGAGTGCAAATTTCCCATCGTGGTATTCTAAATCCACTTTAACTGTATATCATAAAAAGCATAAATTTCATAGCCGTTATAAAAAATATAATAACATCCAGGATTACACCACGTTTAGCTACTATAGGTCGCAGCTTGACAAAATGGTGGATAATGATTATGATTGTTATGTGAAAAGGATTGAAGAAGATATACAACGTGACCCTAAATTATTTTGGGTGTTTATTAACAGTAAACGTAAACCTAAGCTCGCTCTTCCTAAATCTTTTGTCCTTAATGATGAGGAGGCTAACACCCCCATAGAAACTTCGAACTTGTTTGCAAAGTATTTTGAATCTGTTTATATTCAACCATCTTTCTGTGCTCCTCCAACTATTGATAAATCCACTCTTAACATCTCGAGCTTTGATATCTTACCGTGTGAGATTTATGATTTTCTGGGCAATTTGGATATTAATAAAGGGATGGGTCCTGACGGAATCCCTCCTGTGATATTAAGAAAATGTGCGGTTTATCTATCTAATCCAATCTGTATTATTTTTAATAAATCATTATCAAGTGGTAAGTTTCCGACTCTTTGGAAAAAAGTAAATATTGTACCAATCCATAAAAGTGGTCCAAAAAATTGTGTAGAAAACTATAGGCCTGTTTCAATACTATCAGCAATTGCGAAACTGTTTGAAAAAATTATTGCAACTAAATTAAATCTGATTCTTTCCAATTATATAATACGCCAGCAGCATGGCTTCACCAAGGGGCGATCAGTGGAAACAAATTTACTTGCTTTTTCTCAATATGTTTTGGAAGCTATCGACTCAGGACTTCAAGTAGATGCTATCTATACTGACTTTACCAAGGCATTTGACAGAGTTTGTCATGAAAGGCTAATCTATAAGTTAAAATGTATTGGCTTCAATGGAATGCTTCTAAGCTGGTTAGATTCTTACATTCGGAATAGAAGACTATCCGTGATAATTGATGGCTATACATCGAAATCAATTACAGCTACTTCTGGTGTCCCACAAGGATCTCATCTTGGGCCGTTGCTTTTCAACTTGTTCATTAATGATATAAATCAATGTTTTAGACATTCGGTGTTTATGTTGTACGCGGATGATCTGAAGATAATGAAGGTTATTGAGCGTGACTTAGACCAACAGCTTTTACAAGCCGACCTAACACGATTTGTTGACTACTGTTTTCAGAATTCACTCGGTCTTAATACCAGTAAATGTCATTCCATTTCATACACTGGTAAAAAACGTATCATAATTAGTAATATTTATGCTTTGGATAATTCAGTACTTCCTAAACTTGAATCTGTGAATGATCTTGGAGTTACTTTCACCAGTTCTTTTAGCTTTAACGAACATTTTGATCTGAAAATAAAAAAAGCCTACCAAATGTTAGGATTTATAATACGATCTTGTAAGGACTTTCGGAGTATCAAACCTTTAGTGGTATTATTTAATTCTTTGGTGAGATGTCACCTTGAATATGGTTCTTTGGTATGGTCACCATACTGTACGAAACATATTATCCGCCTTGAATCAATTCAGAAAAAGTTTGTGAAGTATTTATATTTTAAAGGCCTTTTAGCGGAATCTTATACAGTTTTTGACTACTCTTTGTTGTTAAAGAACATTGGACTAATTCATTTGAGTGCCAGGAGAGTTCGAAACGATATGTTTTTCCTTCATAAAATTCTTAACCATCGTATTAATTCAGAGGATATTTTGAGTTTTATCAAATGGAATGTACCCCAAGCATTGACTAGATCTAGAAACCTATTCCATATATCGGCGGCTAGAACAAATTTTGGCTTATATTCACCGTTTAACCGAATTTTAAGATTTGCAAATACTTTACCTCGTGAGTTGGATTTTTTTAATTGCAGTTTTAGATCTTTTAAAAAAAATATTTTAGATATTAATTTATTCTAATTAACTACAGACTATTTTATTACAGTTTTATATCGTCGTAAGATGAAATTAGATTTAATTATTTTTCGTCATTTATAATGTTAGAATTGTTATTATTATTATAATTATTTTTATTTTCTTTTTTGTTTAGGATATAATTTGTATTTGTATTTGTGATTTAGATTTGTTGAGTTTAGTACTCCTAGAATATATACAAAAATTTAGTAAATTTTAAAATGATAATATTTGGTAGTGATAATAGATAAATGAAAGGTTTTAAGTAAAAATACATAAAAGGTTTAATGCAAAACATCATTAAGTTGAATGAAATAAAATGTATAGATTTGAAAAAATGTATTAAAAAAAGTAATTATGTAACTCTAAATTTAAAATACCTAAAACATACAAAACGTAATAACTAAACTAATGCACATGATAAATTTGTTTTTAAAAGCATGGTACATTTTTTCTCTAAATGATATAATTCTAATTTTTAATTGGAGATATTTCATTTTGTAATTGTATCTTAAAACCTTAATAAATAAATAAATAAATAAATAAAACATTTCCATGTCCAATTTCATATTAAATTACATTTACGTCATAAAAACAGCTACATCTTTTTTTCCAAAAAATTGATGTCCGTGAAGTTTGCCCCGCCATTTTGGAAAATTGAAAAACAAAACTTGTGCTGAATTGTGCTAAAGTTGTACTATGTTGTGCTGCTTTTCGTTTCTCATTGGCCCCAATGGAAAAAAATTTGGCACAGATATTAAGTTTTTGGGGTGGAAGTTAGCCCCGCCATTTTGAAAAAACCAAAAAAACAAAGCTTGTGCTGAATTGTGCTAGATTTGTGCTGTATTGTGCTGTTTTCCATATCTCGTTCGCCCCAACAATAAATTTTTTTTCATACAAATTAGGTTTTTGGGGGGTGGAAGTTAGCCCCACCATTTTAGGAAAATGAAAAAAAAAACTTGTGCTGATTTGTGCTAAAGTTGTGCTATGTTATGCTGCTTTGCATATCTCGTTCGCCCCAATGGAAAAATTGTAGTAGCCAAATTACATTTTTGGGGTGGGTAGCACAACTTTAGCACAATGCAGAACAAGTTTTGTTTTTTAGTTTTTCCAAAATGGCGGGGCTAACTTCCACCCTAAAAACTTATTGAAGCTGCTAAATTTTTTCAATTGGGACGAACGAGATACGAAGAGCAGCACAACATAGCACAACTTTAGCACAATGCAGAACTAGTTTTGTTTTTTAGTTTTTCCAAAATGGCGGGGCTAACTTCCACCCCAAAAACTTAATTTGTATGAAAAATTTGTTTCCGTTGGGGCCAAAGAGATATGAAAAACAGCACAAACCTAGAACAATTCAGAGCATGCTTTGTTTTTTCGTTTTTCCATAATGGTGGGGCTAACTTCCACCCAAAAAACTTAAAATGACTGCCAATTTTTTTTCATTGGGTCGAATAAGATACGAAGAGCAGCACAAAATAGCACAACTTTAGCACAATTCAGCACAAATTTTGTGTTTTCGTTTTTCCAAAATGGCAGGGCCAACTTCCACCCCAAAAACTTGTTATGGAGGCCAAATTTTTTCAATTGAGACGAACGAGATACTAAGAGCAGCACAACATAGCACAACTTTAGGACAATGCAGAACAAGTTTAATTTTTTAGTATTTCCGAATTGGCGGGGCTAACTTCCACCCCCCAAAAACCTAAGTTGTATGAAAACAAATTTATTGTTGGGGCAAACGAGATATGGAAAACAGCACAAATCTAGCACAATTCAGAGCATGCTTTGTTTTTCATTTTTTCCAAAATGGCGGGGCTAACTTCGACCCCAAAATCTTAAAATCTGTGCCAAATTTTTTCCATTGGGGCCAATGAGAAACGAAAAGCAGCACAACATAGCACAACTTTAGCACAATTCAGCACAAGTTTTGCTTTTTCGATTTTCTAAAAATATGGCGGGGCCAACTTCCACCCCCAAAAACGTAATTTGGCTACTACAATTTTTCCATTGGGCGAACGAGATATGCAAAGCAGCACAACATAGCACAACTTTAGCACAATTCAGCACAAGTATTGCTTTTTCAATTTTCCAAAATGGCGGGGCCAACTTCACGGACATAAAAATTGGCTAAAAAAATAAATGAAATCATTTTTTGACACACTTGACATTATTTTTTGACAAACTTATAATGTCATAATTCTCAATAATAATAATAAAATTTCATTTCAAAGAAACAATTTTATTTTTTTTCCAAAAAATTGGGTAAATCACTAAACAAAAATCTTTTGACACACTTGACAACATTTTTTGACAAACTTATTATCCCACAATTCTCAATAATACTAATAAAATTTCATTTCAAACAAACAATTTTATTTTTTTCCAAAAAATTGAGTAAAAAAAATCTTTCTTTTGACACACTTAACAACATTTTTTGACAAACTTATAATGCTATAATTCTCAATAATAATAATAAAATTTCATTTCAAACAAAAAATTTTATTTTTTTCCAAAAATTGTGTAAAAAATATATAAAAATCTTTCTTTTGACACACTTGACAACATATTTTTGACAAACTTATAATGCCATAAGTAATTCTCAATAGTAATAATAAAATTCATTTCAAACAAACAATTTTATTTTTTCCCAAAAATTGGGTACAAAAATAAATAAAAATCTTTCTTTTGACACACTTGACAACATTTTTTTGACAAACTTATAATGCAATAAACTAGTTTTTGGTCTCACATACCAATCCCTACCATCAAGATTTCTCCAAATTTAATGTTCCTACTCGTAATGACTTAGAATGAACGTTTTTTAAGCAAAAAATATGAAAATTTGCTATTTTTGACACACATAATGATTTTTAGACACACTTCCGGTACAGTTATCGAATACAGCGTCCTTTCGGACCTGTCCCTTGAGTATACCTATTTTTAGAAAAAAAAAATTTTGAAATCCCTCCAGCGGTTTTCCCTGCAGCGTAGGTAATGACGGATGGCCGGACGGCCGACAGACAAACAAACATTTTTTTTGTGCTTGATTAGAATCAGTAGGTCCTAAAACGTCGAGAAATGCCAAAAAAGTGGAGGTAAGAATTTCACTTTTGGCTCATGAATGTAATACTTAGGTCTTTCAGACCGAAGTAATTGAAACTTTCTCAAAATTCCAAAAATATTCCAAATATTAGAATAAAATCAAACATTTAAACTTTTTCTATATTCCAATAATATGCCAACAATTCTTGAAAATTCAAACCTTTTCCAAAATTCAAAAAATATTGCAAAAATTATAACAATATCAAAAATTGAAACTTTTTTCAAAATTCCAAAAATTATAATAAAATCAAATTAGATATTATTATTATTTTATTCATTTTAGTTTTTCATTTTATACGGATAGTTTTTTGTGAACCTAATTTGTGTATTATTTTTATAATTTTTTATATATTTTTTTCAACTTGAAAATGGCAATGTGCCGAAATATTGTTTTTATTAATTAAATAAAAATTAAATTTTAAGAGTGATATAAGTGTTTTCAAAAATATTTTTAAAAAAATTAAAAATTTTTCAAAATTCTAAAAATTTTCTTACAAAATCGAATATTGAAACTTTTTTCGAAATTCTGAAATTATACATTTTTTTTTTTAAATTCTAAAAATATTGCAAAAATTATAACAAAAACAATTTTCCAAAATTCTAAGAATATTGCAAAATTATTACAAAATCAAAAATACAAACTTTTTTCAAAATTGCAAAAATAAAACTAACAAATTCAAAAATTTCTATGTCAAATTTCATTTTCAACAACATTTACGTCATAAAAACAGCAAAATTTTTTTCTCAAAAAATTGGCTAAAAAAATAAATGAAGCCATATTTTGACACACTTGACATTATTTTTTTGACAAACATATAATGCCATAATTCTCAATATTAATAATAAAATTTCATTTCAAACAAGTAATTAATTTTATTTTTTTCCAAAAAATTGGGTAAAAAATCCTTCTTTTGACACACTTGACAACATTTTTTTGTCAAACTTATAATGCAATAATCTAGATTTTGATCTCACATACCAATCCCGACCATTAAGATTTATCCAAATTTAATGTTCTTACTCGTAATTACTTAAATTGAACGTTTTTTAAGCCAAAAATATGAAAATTTGCTGTTTTTGACACACTTAATGATTTTTTGACACATTTCCGGTACAGTTATCGAATACAGCGTCCTTTCGGACCTGTCTCTTGAGTATACCTATTTTTAGAAAAAAAAATTTTTTGAAATCCCTCCAGCGGTTTTCCTTGCAGCGTAGGTGATGACGGCCGGCCGGCCGGCAGACAGACATACATTTTTTTTGCTTTTTTAGAATCAGTAGGTCCTAAAACGTCGAGAAATGCCAAAAAAGTGGGGGTAAGAATTTCACTTTTGGCTCATGAATGTAATACTTAGGTCTTTCAGACCGAAGTAATATACATTTTACAATTATGTCAAACTCTTATTCTTATCTGCTAGATATATGGTACCTCAAGTAACGAATAACTTTATCTGGTAGATCAACGTTATCCGAAGGTGAAGAAAATCGATTCTGTTAGATATCTTCTAGATAAAATTATCGACAACTTATCTAGCAGTGAAGAAATCGCGCATTAATAAGCTAAAAAACAATTTAATTTAATGAGCCTAGTATGTCATGAAAATAAATAGTTTGAAATTTATAATAATTATTTGTTGTTTTTACGTTGCTATGTAAACACATTCTTCTAAATTTTGTAGCGAATGACAAAAACATTGTATGACGTTTAAAATAATTTGCTAGTTTTGGAAAATCATATGAACGATTTAATAACGAAAATGTTGCTAAAAATTTTTAAGCAACTGTTAAAATCTTTTTCTTGCTAAAATTAAACAAGAATTATTTACATTTTATAGACAAAAGTAGAATAAAACTAATTCTTTTTAACGTCTAATAAGCGGGCTTTATGAATTCATAATGCTCTCTCATAACGCTCCGGTTTTTATGGATAAGTTTATATATTGCGTATCCAAGACTTTATAATGACTTTATACTGCAGTGAAGCATAAATTAATTATGAGCAAACCTACGTATATGCAATGTTGGAACGCTTTTTAATTGGGCTAAAGCTTAGTATATTACATCCAACAAAGAGTATATGTATGACCTTTGTATGACGTTATTTCTAACTACGAATTATCATATTAATGTTAGTTTAGAAATCTAGGAAGAAAATAAATTTTTTGTGTTCATATTTAAAATCTTTTTAAATCTTTTATTTTTACCGTAATTTGGAATTTTTTGCCATTTTTAAGTAATTATGTAGAGAAAAACTGATGCAAATTTTCGGTGTTTCTGATTTTTGTTGGGAGCAGATTGTTCAGATGGCCCTAGCTGCAGATGTTTTACCTTTTACAAAAAGTTAAAAACATATCAAAATATTTAATATTTATAAATTTTATTAAAATATTTTGATTCAAACGGCGTTTAAAACGCTTTAATTCATTCGACTTTTAAGGTTTTCAAAATTAATCAAGCTATAACGAACGAAAAATCTCATAACCTATATCTCCAATAACAAATCCATTAACTAGGTATTTAGTAAATCCATTAATTAGGCATTCAAGTTCTTCTTTCTTGCACAGACCCTGGTCATTGGGCGTCAATGCTGGTGAACGCCTCACTTGCATCTCATGCTAACTGTACATTGATACTTGCGTTAACCTTTCTGCTGATGTATTTATTTGCTAATTCATTAGGTCTCAAAATTTGAATGCGGGTACAATCCAGTGCTTCAAAGTCAAACAGAATTTTATGTTTTTTACCATATATTTCGGTCTTTCCAAATTTCAGTGTCGGTTTTTTGGGGAACAAAAGAAATTCGTGGGCAACTGATACAATTTTTGTTCAAAACCACAAAATATTTTAAAAATGTAACATGGAACTAGCCACGTTATTTTCACGGCTCCCAATAAACCTTTCAGTTTAATAGAGCAAATCTTTCGAGTATTGCTAATCAATATGAAATCAATAGCTGGCGAAAATTTCTATAACTGAAATATTATTATAATTCTTTTAATTTTTTTGAAACACCTTTTTGTAAACAGATGAACGGTGAATTGCTTCTGTCTCTGCTACTCTTATCTGCAACAAGAAGACGTCAGGAAGACATCACAAAAATGTCTTCATAGCTTTCGCTCAAAAACATTTCAAATAAATTTCAACATTTTAATCTTCAAAACGTTAATGCTTTTTTAATCAGCATTTATTTTTATTTTTCTACTCCTACCACAGTAAATTATAAATTACATCACACTATCCATGACATGTAAATTGATTATTTCAAAAAGTGTGCGGCAAGTAAAATAAGCGTTCGATAATGGATTTTCATATATATATTACGAAACACTTTTAATAAAAAGAAAAATTTTTTTTAAAGAAAAATTTGATTTTTAAAAATTAAATATTTCAATTCATTTTGACACAGAATAATGCAAAGCCTCATTTTCACTCGCATGTAAAAGGTTTCACTCGCATGGTTGTGATGTTCTATCAGCCAATTGTAATGAAGCGCTGCTTCGTTGAATATCAACGAAGTGGCATAGCAGGCCATGCACCTGGATGAGATTTATTTAGCCCCAAGCTAGCTTCAGCCTGTGGGGACGAGAAATAAATCCTGCTGCTCCAGCACAAATACCGATATTGTACGCGTATCTCATAGAAAAAAAAACGGATTAAACAAGAAAAAAACGAAGTGGGATAATTAGACTCTGACGACCCCCATATTTGAAGAAACCGCAATCACCGCGTCCAACCCCATATTTCAACATGCTTTCACACACTCTCGCTTTCCATACACTCACACACACTCACACATACACGCACACACACACATTCCTATATCCATGCCTTGGAATATATACATGAAATTTAGTGGTACTCACCCCATGTGGTGGGCAGAGCCCCCTCCCCTTTTGTTTTGTGATTAGCCGGTCATCTTTCCCCAACCCAAAGGCACGATCCAAATTATGGTGAGTAAATAGGTAAAGCACGGATGTCGGCTAAATCCAGCTGATGTAATTGAATTTTGAATGAATATATATACAAACAATATCGTGCTGTTGAATTATGCGATAGCGGCTGAAGATTGAAAATCTATATATCAGTGTGACTGCTCGGTTGAATCAGAAGTAAAATGGTTGTAGAGTGAAAGTCTGGATGATTGTTGAATGAAATATGCTTGAATAACTCAAATAAGTGCGATCATCATGCGATTGTAGTTGCAGATCGAATGAAAAAATATAACTATGCTGTTGAATTTGGATATAAATCGGCTTGATCGTGCAATTACGGATGAATGTTGAATGAAATAAGCACAAATGATGTTGAATTCGGATATAAATCGGCTGGTTCGTGCAATTACGGGTGAATGTTGAATGAAATGAGCACAAATGACTTAAGTCAGTTGAATCATGTAATGGTAACAGCAGATTTAATGAATAAAAACAATATGACTATACTGTTGAATTCGGATATAAATCGGCTGGATCGTGCAATTACGGATAAATGTTGAATGAAATGAGCATAAATGACTTAAATCAGTTGGATCATGCGAATGTAGTGGCAGTAGTAGGTATATAAGTAGGTATATTTATTTATTAAACATTATAACAGTACCTACTTATATTAATGGACGGCAAAAATAATTTTGAATGACAACCACACAGAATTGTTATATTTTTTTTTTGTTTTTTTTAATCCTTATTTTTTTGTTTTGACTTATCCATAAATTTAATTGAACTAATCATAAATATTTTATAAATTTGTAATTAAGTATTTGAGCAATTTCACTAAAAAAAAAGTTCTATCAGAAATAGGTTTTAACTACAAGGACACCGAATTATTTTATTGGTTGTCCCATACATTTAATTGAACTAAACAAAAATGTTTTATAAAAATTTTCTTAAAAGTTTTATACAAATTTTATAATTTATAATTTATAATTTACACTACAACCATTTTTCTATCAGAAATCAGATTTTCTTTGGTTTTCTTTTTATATATATATATATATATATATATATATATATATATATATATATATATATATATATATATATATATATATATATATATATATATATATATATATATATATATATATATATATATATATATATATATATATATATATATATATATATTAGACTGGTCGTTAAAAACTAAATTTTCCGAGACGCCCCCCAGAAAAATTCTTTGTGGTCAAAAAACCATAACGGCTTTATTTTTTTTTTTTTTAAGTGAAAAGAACACGTGCCGCAAAATCATCGAAGTTTATTTTTTGATAAAATTGCTAATATCTCATAAAATATGCAGATCTAAAAAAAAATCACTTAATCATTTTTGCAGGAAATTTAATTCTCTACAAAAAAGGTCCAAGTCATTTTTTTCCTAAAACCTATATTTCTGATGATATTTTGAAATAAAACTTGAAATTCTTCGAAACTCGTAAAACCAAATGATGAAAATTTCGACGAAAAAGTACTAATTTTGATTTTTTTTGTCACGATTATTTTTTTATACATTTCATTCTATAGCATAAGAAGAAAATTAGGAGTTTTTCGTCATCTTTATTTTTTATGTTTTTTAAAAATTACGAAAACTTACAAGTTCATTTTCAAAATATCATGAGAACTATACGTTTTCGGGAAAAAATGACTTGGACCTTTTTTGTAGAGAATTAAATTTTCTACAAAAATGGTTATGTGATTTTTTTTGACATCTGCATATTTTATGAGATATTTGAAAAAACCTACGAATTTTTCAAAAAATCAACTTCAACGATTTTGCGGCACGTGTTCTTTTGATTTAAAAAAAAAAAAAATAATGCCATTGTGGTTTTTTGACCCCAAAAAATTTTTTTAGGGGGCGTCTCGGAAAATTTAGTTTTTAACGACCAGTCTAATATATATATATATATATATATATATATATATATATATATATATATATATATATATATATATATATATATATATATATATATATATATATATATATATATAGCTTTACAAACATGCAAGATTGTTCTACAGGTTTTTCTATAATTTTTAATTGAGTTAAACCAAAATGGTTTACTTATCTTTTACAGGTGTGACCTTCGATCTTGTGTCAGCACAGAATTGCAATCCGAAATTTGATCCCATTCCTTCGAAGATGATCTCGATTATCTCAACAAGACTTTCAGAATTACTTCCAACACAATAAAAATTTGATTCACTGGTCATATAAATCTTTTCTTTTATATATTTTAACTATAATTTCACCAAATTTAAACAATGGATGACCACGCATCAAAATTATAAAGAAAGCCAGACTGACAGCCAAAATATGATTCTGATCAGATAATAATTGACATATGCGATTGAGAGAAAGAAGCCATCTGCCGGCGTCTATTTAAAGTATATTAACGGCCGTTTACAAAAAATAACAAAACGATAAGTTTGTTTTTTGGGTATTTTCTTTCGTTAATTATTATACCCACTAAGGAATTTGCGCAACTAACTTGTATCAAACTTAAAAATTATGTAAAAAGATGATTACGAACGAAATGTAAGAAATTGAATTTAAAAGGGTAAAAACAATTTCAAAAGCTCCTATTAGTATAAATTTAATGCGCGTGAGCAAGTAGTGCGACTCTAAATTACCGAGATTGAACACAGCTTCGTTACACAATTAATATACCAAGTGTTATCAAAATCAATTTTCAGAAGCTCTTTAACTATAAAGTTTCAAATAAACAGGTGCTCAAGATCCCTCTCCCTTTTCACCACAAAAATGAATGAAAATTGCTTAATAACTTTACCATGCAGTGGTTATATACACGTTAAAATACACGCAAAAAATTTTTTACTGTAAATGATAAACGGCAAGCCGGCATTTTCAGATTTTCTCATTTTCAAGTGAACCGAACTCATACTCTCAGATTTACCAAGATCCCATGCGTTTGGGCTTGCTAACTAATTGCACCATATTAAAACTTAATATTTCTGTAAATCCGTTTTAATCTGAATATTCGTTTCCGTTCCATTCTAAACCATTATATCATTTTTTTATCTCCATATTTGTACAAGTACATCTTCCGACCTAAATTCTAAACCTACAATCATTGTAGAACTTCAATTACATTTCATATCATTGTCAATAAACTCCACCGTAACATAAAAACCTTAACGTTCATTTAGAACTTAAAAGTACATTAAAATCACAACAAGATATAACAACCGGAAATGATATTGAGAGAAAATGAACAAAGAAAACCAGAAAAATAATAAAAATAAAACTAAGAACTAGAACGTTCGGGAAACACAAAAAGAAATACGACAATAGCAAAAATAGACAAAAAACGAAATTATGAACCTATATGAAAATGGTAATTTTCTACGAAATGAAAAATTTTTTTAAAAGAAAATTGTTGTCGGGTTTACAAATTTTCTTATTCAATTTTTCGATTTCTTATTTTAAATAAAAAAACTGAATGTGAATGGGAAATGTTATGATTTATACGTTTTGTAATTTTCGTAGTTTAAGGCGACAAGCCAAAATATTTAGGAATACATAAAGGTGTTATCAACAAAAGTATTTATGATACTATATCTGCTATTAAATTATATTTTCAAAGTTTATATAGGTTATTTGGATTGCAAGTTATTCAATAATATTACTTATTCAATATAACATGTTAAATTTCAAGTAAATATACTGTTATAATGCAATTATGAAATATTTATTTTTTTATAGATAATCACCATCACACTGAGCATTTCAAATATATTTACATAATTCGAACTAAACAAGTTTTTCTAAGATAACGGAAAACTAAAATAATTCTATCTGCACATAACAGCAATAAAATAAGACTAAACATTTTTAATCCACACAAATTGTCCGCATATTGCTTCTATCAAATTGAATCATATATCCATGAATAACTCAGGTTTTATTCAATTTGGTTTCGTCTTGTATTCCCTTTTCCACTTTTTAAAACTATATTCATCAAAGCCCGTCTAAAAACCCTCCTTAAAACCAAAACAATAACAGAAAATTAGTTTTGAGCCATGGTCCAAAAAAAGAAAATTTTGGATTACTTAATATTCTGTCTTTAGGGACTTAATCATAGTAAAGCAGAAAACGATTCACCAAAAACCGACAAAGCAAAAATGAAATGGAAATGTTTCAATAATTTCACTGAAAATAATACCAAAGAAAACTCCCTTGGAGACAATGAAAATTACTCTTAAATTATATTTCCTTTTAGCATTTTGCTGTCACAGCATCATATGAATCTTCTATTTATCTCCAAAAAAAAATTTAGAAATCATTTTAACGGAATGTATCTATTATTTTGCTTTTATATTCTTGTGGATGAAGATTTTTATTTTTAATGCAAGGAAGAGAGGTGAACGATTATGTTTTTAGTAATATTTGGTTGTATGTGGCATATGGGAATGATATTTCTAATGCTAATTTCTAATGCTCTAATCGACCAAAAGATAACCATTAGAGTTTTTTGTATGGCTTAGTTAGTAAAAGTAGAAGGACAGAGAAAATGAATGATATGAGTTGCTTTTAATCTATAGAGATTTAAAATAATTTTTTGGTTTCTTTTGTTTTTATACTCGATCCTAAATGTAAACCACATAACGATAATTTTTCGTAAACAAAATGTATGATAAGTCTCTTCAAACATGTTACGGTTTATATATTCAAATTTCAAAACCTTAAAATATTTGTTGATTCATGAAGCAATAACAATTGCAGAATCATTCCTTTAGCTGAAATTACGGTCTGAACCTTATTCGAATGGAAGCGACATTCCCACCACGACCCATGAAGTACATGCTAAAAAAGATAACGCTTTCACTATCAAATTACGCAATATACATTTTTCAACAATACCTTTTCTTTATTTGCTTAACATATTAATAGTATATTATTGAATTAGGAGCTAAAGTTGTACTTTTTGTGTTGAGTCTATAGTTTGGCGGCCGACCGTAGGAAGGCCGACGATTATAGACGAAACACAAAAAGTAACTTTAGCTCCGAATTCAATACACTATTTTTTCGGCAAACGTTTAAATTTGTTTAAAAATATGAAATTAATGCATGAAATTTTTTATAAATATGTTTTAGGTAATAAATTTTCTGAAATTAATTTGGATTGATTGTAATTCATTAAAATGAACTGAAATGCATTCTGTTTTGAACAAATTAATAATATCATGTTATTTTACTTTACTACCGCCGTAAAAATATGAAAATTACTTTACTGCCGCCGTAAAAATATGAAAATTACTTTACAGCCGCCGTAAAAATATGAAAGTTACTTTACAGCCGCCGGCAGATAAAATAAAAATGGCGTTACTTTTGCAGCCGCCAGCTAAAAAGTAAGACTTTAGCTACTCCCAAGCGGCAGTAAAGTTAAACTTTACAGCCGTTTGCCGAAAAAATTTGTTTATATTACTTTATTACTGTAATTTGCGGACGTGAAGTGTCACATTTTAACCTAACAATAATATAGTTGTTATGGTTCCGTCCAAACAAGTAAAAAACATTCAAATTTGGATAAATTATATAAAAAATAATAGTATATTATTCAGTTAGGAGCTAAACTGCTACTTTTTGTGTTGAAAATTATAAACGAAACATATAAAGTCACTTTAGCTCCGAATTAAATACACTATATTTTCGGCAAACGTTTAAATTTTTTTTAAATATGAATTTTTATTGATTTAATTCAATAAAATGAATGCAGTCATGCTATCATGCAGTTTTGAACAAATCAGTCTAAAATGTTATGTTACTGCCGCTGTTAAAGAAGAAAAAAAGGCGTTACTTTACAGACTCTTTGATTATATGTCAAAAAAGTAAGACTTTAACCTTCACCCAAGTTCAAAGGGGCAGTAAAGTTAAATTTTACAGCCATTTGCCGGGAAAAATTTTTATCAAAAAATTTCAAATCCAATCAAAATATTTGTTATTTTTTGTTGTCATAGTTAGTCTGTTATGAAGCGGTTGTCCGATCTCCGTAATTTACAGTCGCCCTACTTTCTCACATGCACTAATTTATAATAACAAGAACTTTTGAAGTTATTTTTACCCTTTTCAAACACAATTTCTTACATTCAGTTCGTAATTATCTTTCGCATAATTTTTTTTAATTTTTTTTACCAAATAGTTGTGCAATCTTTTTAGTGGGTACAATAATTAACGAAGAATTCCCAAGAAACAAACTTATCGTTTTATTATCGTTAAAAAAACGGCGTTGCTTAACTATAAATAAGAGCCGTTAGATGTCCTCTGTCTCTTAGTTGATTCTCCTTCCTGTTGGATTCATTTTGTTTTGGTTTTTTGACGTCTCCGTCGTGGAAGGTTGGTGTAATTTTGAAAAGAAAACATAAAAACTGCGTGATATTGAGTTGTGCCATTTAAATCACTTTTATTGAATGTCGAGAAACACGGAAACCAACAAAATTGGCTTATCAAAAAAAATTAATGTACGATGGTAGCATATATCTTTTAGAAGTTCAAATACGCGCTAGAATGACTTTCTGCCACCATGTAGTTTGCAGTATTTGGTTATATCTTGTATTAATAAGAAAAATGGAAACCGTGTTCATTATTTAATGTGAGTGAAGTAAATATAAATATAACCGGAAATTTTTCCGAAGGATATAACTCTGGAGATAATAAGAGATAAAATATATTTTTGTTGTGTGATTTGTTCCGTGTATTCTGTTTGTTCAAATATCCAGTTAATTGTCTAAGGTTATTAACAATAAAATTAACGTAAAATGTTTCCGAAAGCTGTAAAATTTTAATAGAACCGTTTGTGAATGTGCTTCTCTTTGGATTTTATTCCAATCACCTAAGGAATAATTGAAAAACAAAAGAAATACATCCATGTAAGATCTCAGTTAACCTTATGGATAATTCATGAGCTTTATTTTTGTCCAAAGGACTATAAAGATAATTATTTGCTAGTTAGTACTAATGTATATAAAATTAACGAAAACTAGAACTGTTAAATTAATATTATAATTAAAAGAACAAAACATTTTTTTTGTTGTTAGTAAACCAGTTATTATTATTACTAAGAAATTTAAATAATTTCTTTTAAATAAAATTAATTTTGTGACATTTTATTGTTCAACCATTACTCTGTGGATTTTTAATGGCTTATTTATGTGGCTCGTGATTTTCCATTGAACAGTAATGTTCACAAGAACAAGAAAAAATTTTTTTTTCGTGGAATAAGGTGGCGACCAGTTTGCTATTTTCCGATACCTTACAACACTCATCTGGCATTATCACTCGTACACCCAACAGAAAAGAAACCTCAATAAAGGAAAATAACTAAACATAAAAGGAGAGACAACGAACTATTATAAGCGAACTGGTGACAGTCCTGTTTCAAGGCCACCTGTCTTTGATGGTTGAAGTATAAATTCAGAATACGAAAATGCTAATGGAGGACTAGGCGAGCAAAAACGGATGAAGGAACGGGATCTGGACTAACTATGGGGTGAGTCATATTTTAATTTTGTTGTATGCATGATTATGGATATGTATGCAGGTGTATGGGTGTGTATATATGAATGTGTGGATGTGGGTACGTATGAGCGAGTATGTTTGTTGCATGCGCGTCCGACTCCTATTGGAAACATGTCAACAAGAATTTTGCATAAATATTGTAAAACAAAAATTTATTGATAAAAACTTAAAGATAATTATAGTTAAACATGGATGGCTTATTAATATTTAATCAATCAAATGAGTTAGTTTATCGTAAATTTGATGATGGAATAAAAAACCAAAATTCGTGACTTAGCAGTAACGAATGGATTAATAAAAGAAGATATTGCGGGTGAAAAGAAAAAGAGTATCTGCATTCTATTGTCATTTTAAACATATTTAGTCCAATTTTTGCATCTCAACGGATAATGTTCTGTCAACTCGATAATTCTTATACTGCATTACCATGTAAAAATGATTTCAACATTATTCTTTTTGAAGAATTTTTAGGGTATGTTGTTATTAAGCTTGGAACCAAATCAGTAGAAACGTTACAACAGCATTTAGGGATATGCATTACGTTTGTTAAACATATGTGTGGTCCTGAGGTGATTTTATAAAAATAAACAATTCCAAAACATGGAGACAGATTGACATCATTAATGGATTCATGGAATGGGAGCGTACAAGTATGATCAGTCTATACTAGTAGAGCCGGTGAACAGCTTTTAGTAAATCCTGATGTACGAAATGTGGCATTGAAAGCATTACAATCGGTTATCGAAACGTTAAACCAAGATCCACTGTAACGTTACTTTTAGCTACGCACTTACTTGCGGGAAGCTCAAACGGCTTGGGAGGTTCTACAAGCTAAAAGTGTTAAGTTAAACGTACAAAAAAACTATATTTATATGAGTGTGCTAAATAAAAAAAAAAGTAGAACTCAACAACCACCCTCTGCATTGCCCTGCGTTTCTCTTGTCGTGGACCAACAACCATCAAAGAAATTAATCAATCATCATAACGAACAATTAAGATTTATTAATTTTAAAAACAACATATTCCCTTTAATAACATTGCAGAACTTTTTTTTAATATATATAGGTATGTATAATGGTTATTACTATTCTATGTTTTCAAAATCAAGATTAACTTAAGAAAAGTCTAATTTAGAAAATTAAATTTAAGAAAAATTATTTTTATTTTGATCAGATAAATAATAAATGAGAAACAAACAAAAATAAATTAAATAACAAATAAATTATTGCAACTTACTGCGCATCATCCACCATATTGCCTTCCAAGCGCTTGAGAAATTCATTTGGTTGATGTACCTAAACCTAAATTTTTGGTTAATTTTACACAAACAATAATTTAATTAGTTATCAAACAAACAAACAAAAATCATTCATAAGTTGAATGGAAAACAAAATTATATATTTTTTTTATGTATCTAAAAATCTATATGTCGAATAAATGAACTTTTGTAAAAAACTGGAATTCCGAGATAAATTATCTATCTTAATAAGATGAACAAATTTTTTTTTAATCATATTATATTCATATGCTTTCAGTGATCCTGAAATCCTGATTGATTCAGTAATCCTGATTGATCCAGTAATCCTGATTGATCCAGTAATCCTGATTGATTGGCTTGTTATTCCTTTAAACACGAAACAAATGTAACTTAGAATAACTCCAATCAAAAGAGAATTTCCTTTTAATAAACTAACCTTTAAAAACACGGCACCAACTAAAACAAAATTATTTTTCAGTGGTTTCTTAGACACTTTTGGACAACATTGAACAAAGCTTAATTTTGACTTTAGTTAAACATTTTTAAATTTTAATTTAGTTTTAGAATAAAACACTTATCAGAAAATTTCCACTTTTACTATTATTATGGCCATAAAACGATAAACATTCTTTACAAAAAGACTTTTAGATATGAAATGAGATAGCTTTATACTAACGGGGTTCTTTATATGTAATTATTTTTTAATTGCCAATGATCAAAATTTTATCTACAAATCAAAATGATCTCTACAAATTTTGCCCTAAAAGATTGCCATAACCAATTTTTAAAAGTTTTATGAAAATATAAGGCTAGTCTACAAGCATTTTTTTTAATTTTTTTTTTTTCAAACAATCTAGCATAAGCTGACGATGCTAAGCAATCGTTACACCACATTCACACCGAAGTCATGCACTGATTTGTGTTAAACATCAATTTTAGTCATGATATTCAAGCCTTCGAGCACCAGATCTTTCGTCATCTGATATTCTTTTCCTGAATTTTTTTTGTCATCAAAATAGTTTGTATATTGGTTGTATATCTCATATTGTAGTGGATATCTATACCATGAAAATGATATCAAGCTAATCTATTTGATTGAGTATGGTATCTTGGCTGTATCGCGTAGTGTGAATGCACGTATGGGCATGGATGTGTGCATGTGTGTGTGAGTATGTGTGTGTGTGTGAGTGAGTGGATGAAGTGCGATAGCGTGTGAATGTGTTAGGATTATGGGATAGGACGTGGTGATCGCGGTTATTTTCGTATATGGGGGTCGCCAGAGTCTATCTATGTCACTTGCTTTTTCTCTTTGATCCGTTTCCATATCAAAATACACGCACAATACAGATATTTGTGCTGGAGCAGCAGGTATTCTTCGTTCGACCCCACTTACTGAAGCTAGTTTGGGGCTTTACAAATCTCGCTAGGTGCGCGGCCTGCTATGCCACTTCGTTGATTCTTCAACGAAGCAGCGCTTTATTACAAGTTATCCAATTTGTTTGAAAAAAAAAATAAAAAATATTTTAATCAAAGATTGCTTGTTCAACGTATTTTTATGTTAACATTTAAGCGAATTTTTAATTTTCATTTATTTAATTTTTTATTCGCCTACATATGCAAGTATTACTTTATTATTGAGATTTGCGGCCTTAACGAGCCACTTTTTAACCATATATTTTGTTGTCATAGTTACGTTCATTAAATTAAAAAAATATTTGTAATTGCTTAAGTTCTACAAAAAATAGAAATTTTTATCAAAGCAACCTTTCAATTCTAAATTTCATAATCAAATTAAAATATTTGTTATTTTTTGTTGTCATAGTCATACGATTTGTTTGCAAAAACTAACAAATATTTTGGCCGAAATGCCAAAGGTTACTTGTTCAACATATTTTTATTTCAAAATTTATAAAATTTTTAATTATGATTTACATTAAAAATTTTTTTTAAATATTTTGCTTGCGGCGAATAAAAATAGTATATGATGCATGCACGAAAGTAAGCCATTTGGGACTTAATGTGGGTGCAACTCTAGGCTGTCGCCTCGATTCACAAACTCCACATACGTCCAAAAACCTAACCTTTGCCTCCTGGTATCATAATCTACTACGTTTTTCTATACGTTTTTTTTTTGTTAATACTTGGCTTAGATTTTAGTTATCTTTAAATTATTTCTTTTAATAATTGTTTTTGACGAAGACGAGGCATTTTTATGACAAAGACGAGAATCAAGGTCCTTTCCCCCAAAAAGATCTGGAAATTGACCGAACGGTACCTACTGTTGTAATGTTTTATGTTAATTTACTTTTCTATGTCAATAAACTATGTTTTCAGTTAATGGTTGTGTTTTGTAAAACTATCACAATGTCTTATAGACACTCATATATGCACAAACATTGTCATAGAAAACTATTTTCCATTAAAATGGTCTAGCTAGATCTTCTTTAATGAAGTGTGAGGAGCCTCGTTAGCGGGCCTATACAAGTGTATTGTAACGACTCTTCGTTGGTTCTTTTCGATTATTGAGCAACTACGACAGTAAAAAGACAGATCTTTAGTTAACAAAATCTCCAACTTTATTTATCAACCAGTTACAGCAACTTCCGATTTTAATTACAATAAATTCCAGGGTCTCCAATTTATGCACGATAAACTTCACCGCTTTTCCACAATTTGAATCAATAATATTCGGAATCGTAAAATCTGTATTTACTATTCCACTAAGTTCAAATTCTTTTACTATTAGTACCCAGGCTCAAGTACCACCGATTATTCCTTTACTTGCGAATATTTATAAACACTTTCAATTGCAAAATTAAAACTGACTATCTGATATTTTGTTCGCTTATTTATATTCAAAAACAAATAAGCAGACTATTCTGGTACTCACTGTAGTTTCTAGAAACAATAGGCCACACCTCTTTTTAATTCATTAATGTAAACATTTGTATAACAAATTTAATTTACATTAAGTTATGCAAATTGTATTAGTTAACTCCCCTTTTTTTAATTCATGAATGTGGAAAGCAGAATGTATTGGTTATTTATAAGTAAATTAAATTAACCCATTCTGGACGAAGTTTATTACAGTATATTCTAAAATTAGTATCTGCGCTATTTAGATGTCCAGTACTGAATATGTGTACATGGGCCATTGGCAAAACAAGGGGTAAAACCATATCCTCATCCTTCAGTGACTTTAAACTATTTTTTAAAAACATTTTTTTGCTTCTAAATTATTCAATACAATTTTTTGAGGCAGAAAAGTAATAAAAAAGTTCAAAATGTTAATTTAATCTTTTTATAATTTTATCCCAAAGCTCCGAAATGTCCACTCCGTGGACTGTCCCCAAAAAGATTTCATAAAATATAGTATTAGATTCATGAAGTTCTTTAAGAAAAATTTGCAGCATTTAGTTTTTATAAAAACAAATATTATTGGCAATTTAAAAAATTAAAAATGCAAAAAAAAATAAAAAAAATTTGTTTGTATAATTGATTTTTTTTAATGGTCCCTAATAAAATGTGTCCACTCTGTGGACATCAGTTTTTAATGCTCTAGAATAAAATTAGATGGCGCTACCAGCCACCAGACTGAGTTTGAAGGCAGAAATAGAAGCCATCTTGTTTATGATACAGTTGTCGTCAATTGTTTGATTGTTTTATAGTTTCTGTAGAATTTTTTGTCTGTGATATCTTCAATTGGCTATATCTATAGAGTCCACTCTGTGGATTGAATTATTTATGTAAGTATACTCATTTTCCACTTATTATTACTATTGTAATCTTTATTTATATGGTCTAGTTTCACACTGAATTCAGTGTCTTTCTATCAGCTAAGTCTTTTGTTATAAAAATCAAAAACTGACATTTTGTCCACTCTGTGGACGACTACTCCGTGTACATCCTCTGGTAAAGGAGTGGACATGAATGTCTCTGGAGTGGACACAGTTTTTGAATTAAATAATCACTTAAATTAGGATGTTTTTTAAATAGTAACTAGTGGACACACTAATTATGAAAATGTGTAATTCTGGTTAAAAATAGTCTAACGAAAGTGCTCATGAAGCATTTTAGAAAAGAGCATGTAAGTAGCACATTTGTTATTTTTTTCAAAATTTTACGTCAGATTTTTTTTATTGCTAAATTTACCCTGATTTTCTACCCTTTAGATTGGCAATGACCCCCATAATGGCATATTTCGACCAATGCGTTGACCAGAAATGGTGAGTTGTCGCAAAGCTTCAGATTTCAAGCTGTTTTAAGAGTTGAGGGAAAATAGACAAAATAGTAAAATATATATATTATTAAAAATAATTTGATGCTCTACATCCCAATGGCCAGAATTTAGTTTTTCGGTACATCGTTGAAGAGTTATCCTGTCAAAAAGAGTCCAAATGTGAAGCAAAAATCTATTTTCCAAAATTACAGACTTTCAAGAGCGAATATCTCGAAAACTATACAAGATATCAGAAAACTTGACTGAGTAAAACTTTTAGCAAATTTAATCAGCTTTCATTTTGTATTGTCATGTCGCTAGGATGCACAGTTTTCGAGATATAAGCAAAAAACTAAAAAATGAAACTTTCAAACCCCCCTTGCCCCCGGCATAGGGGCTACGGGCGGTGAATTTTGATATGTTCACTCACTAGCTAGTCCAAACAAAGCTACGAAGTCAAAAATTGTGTTCCAAGCATTTCCCTCTATACCTTTTCGTTGACTGCGTTATATGCATCTTTTTGCAGTGGTTTACAACCGTTGTTATAACAATACCCTTATTGTTGGTGTCAGGATTAATTAAAACTAAAAATTAGGGTTTAAAATGATATTTTCTCGGCGCTTCACTCTAGAGCATCAAAGAAAATATAAAATTTTATGATAAAAAAGTTGCTGTCTAATAAATAAAAAAAGCTCGTTTCGAATAAAGCTCTTTTGTGTATTCCTTCATCCTTCAAGTGACTTCTTTAGTACTGAATTGTACGTTGGTCATTTGTTTTGATAAACAGAAAAAACACTCTTTGAGTTGAAGCTCAATAATAATATTAATTGAATGCTTAAGTTTAATGATTACAAGACGTTGAAATTTTCCGTTTTCACTACTATTATATAAATTCAATTTTTTTTCAACGACCTAACAACAACCTTTTCACAAAACTATTACATTGATCATTATCATTAATCCCTTACTTAAATTTGTGAATTTCCGGACGTAATCTTTATGATTCACAAAAAGCTGGTTATAGTTTTAGTGTGGTTTACGATGAAAAAATACTTATCACGATTTCCTTTTCTCAAATAATTTTGTTTTCAGAAAACTGTGTTTAAAAATAATCATTACTAAACCTTATCTGTGATATATTGATATTATTTCTAAGTCGATGGGAAAATATTGTATGTAATGCACCGATAGATTTGATTAATATATTTGGACATTTGGTTAATTGTTAATGATATTAAGTCCATTTTTTCTGATAAACTATTATAGTCTGGGAGCCCGCCGACATAAACAGCAACTCATAAATACTCTTCTATAATTTTTTGTGTGGCTTAATTACGCCTAGTCTACCACTTTTTTTCTCTATCATAATTTTCTTAGCCGCGGCTTTTTCTCTCCAGTAATTTTTAAACTTGTCAATATCGTATTAAGCTAAAAATTTATAGATACTCTATTTTTAAAAAACTTAATACCAAGAGAAATTCATGAATCGCGAGAGAAAAAACTTGTCCGACAAAAAATTCGGTACGCTAAGGGCGTCTACCGAGTGAAACATGTAATAATAACAATTTCGAAAAATTTATGGATAACCACCTGATTTTTATGAAAAATGCTTCAAAAAGGTAAGTAAAATCACGTCCTTACATCGTCCGACAAGACAGATTTGCCAATTTTCCAGTCCGACAAGCGGACATTGACATTTTCACGGCGACCTAAAATTTATTCATAACCGTCGGACAAAAAGAAATTAACATATTATAGAGCAGAACTTACCCTGTAGTACAAGTGGCGGACAAATATTTCGTGCCAAATCAATAGTCCGACAAAAAAACATCGATCGGCAACATCATTTCAATACTTTATTTTTTCCAAGTTCATAAATAATTTTAGTTTCATTAATTACAATAATAAATGAATGGTAAGGAATGTGAATAGTTAATAACATGTATTAAACTAATAATAGGAACTTTTATTAACAATTTCATTAAATAAATAAAAAAATATATATATGAAGAAACGTAAAAAATTTTTTTTACTCTTCATCAGAGTTATCAAAAAAAGTTCAACTTTCTTCATCTGTGCTATTGTTATCATTTGCCTCATCATCCTCGTTATCATCATTGAAATCTGGAAAATTATTGATTTTTAAAAGCTATAGTAAATGAAACATTAAATAGTGAAACGCATATTAACTCTTATCGACCAAATCTATCCGTTTTTGTCCGTTAACTTTAAGCACAGACAACTTTGTTACTGATGCTTGGAAATATTTAATAATCCATAGGAGGGTATTTTCAACTTTCAGAATCTGGTCAACAAAAAACCACCCTTTCCTACCCTATTTTTTAATTTAAAAATTAAAAAGGTGATTTTTTGAGGTAATTTTCTCGATAAGAAATGAATTTTTAAAAAATTGAGAAAATCTGTGAGGAACTATGAAAAACTGTTGAACGAAAATGAACATCAAAAACTGAAAAATTATGAAAAAATGTGAAAATCTATGGAAAACTGTGGGGTAAAAATGAACAGATTGATCAATAAGGGCTTACTGAAATTTATAATTTTCATACCTATTAAGTTTGAAGATATATCTTCAAACGAAAGACTTTGGGGCCCATCAAACCAATAATAATGATACTTATTGTTAATCAACGTCCATCCACAGTTTTCAGGTTCGAGATTGGTGGGGCATCTCATATGTGCATTACACCAAACGCTGGATATGTAGATGGTTCGCTTAATTTGTTGCAGCAATTCCTCTTTTGATAGTGGCATACTAGAAGTATCTAATCCTTTCAATTTACTCTTAATTATTTTATGATCATGATTTTTATTTCTGAATGCCTTTTTGAAGAGTTCGAGTCATCCTAGATTTAGATTTACATCTTTGCTTTTCAAAGAATATAATTTGCAAACGACCTCTTCGATAATTCTAAAAACATGCCATGAAAATAATTATTATTTTACTCACTCTCGATCAAGATCCATTTGTACCATGCTGTTTTTTTGGCTCAAAAAATCATAGATCGCACAGAGAAACTGAACGTAAGTTTTTTTTCGAATGTTTTTGCAAGAACATTCTGAATTTTTAATTTTTCTATCAAATTTGGATACTTCCGTCGAATATAACATAGAGTGAATGATAACTTTAAAATTGATTATTTCGCGAAAATTGTCGGTGAGATCTAAATTTTTTGATTCCAATCGATGCAAGAACGTTTATTCTGTAATATATTTTAGAATCCGACGTAAATCTTTGATTTCATAAATGTAATATACATCCTTAATAGCAATTATAAAATATAAATTAAAAAGATCAAAAAAGAATTTCATCAAAAAATTTGAAGCTTCATAAAATCTATAATTTCCATGCGTCGGACTAGAAAATCGGAGAATATATCGTGTCCGACAATTAAACAATTCGATTTTATAGACTTTCTTTTAGTAATCCTGTAAAAAACAGCTGGTTATGTGGAAGTATGCTGTATTTACGCTCACAAACGCAAATACTGTAAACCTTCGCGGATTTTCAATTGAAAAATTACAATTTGTTCGATTTTTATGGAAATGGTAATATTTTACTGTCGGACAACTTGTTCACCTCGTTGTAAGCTTCATTTAACAGCAAAAAATCGAAAGCGGAAATTGTTATGAATAAATTTTAGGTCGCCGTGAAAATGTCAATATCCGCTTGTCGGACTGGAAAATTGGCAAATCTGTCTTGTCGGACGATGTAAGGACGTGATTTTACATATATTTTTGAAGCATTTTTCATAAAAATCAGGTGGTTATCCATAAATTTTTCGAAATTGTTATTATTACATGTTTCACTCGGTAGACGCCCTTAGCGCACTTAATGTTTTTTTTTTGCATTTATTTATTATTTTAATTTATAAAACTTTTAACAGAAGAATATAAAACGAAAACTTAAACAAAACAAAACAGGTTAAGTAACAAAACCATAAAACGTTAGCCATTTTAACCACCAACTCACTGAAACTCAAATTGGAATGCATAAAAAGAAAAGTTTGAAATATAAAATACACATAAAATTTTTTACATTGTTGTTTTATTTACTGATGAAAATCACGATCTAGCGAAAAATCCTTCGCTTAAGGCTTACGTACATTGAATGTTAGGTTTTCTCTTAACCGTGTCTCTATTTATCACAAATTTCCAATCCCTAATGAGTTCCCAGGTTGTAATAATAAAGTCCAAAATCGAATAACCAGATAAAAGACTTTTCAAATTTTTCCAAACATAATAACGACGGAACATTGACAAACAACATCAATAAAATTCAATTTTCCTTTCATTAAATAAGACAAAAAAATAGCTGCTAAATGGGGTTGATTTTTTTCATCCAAAATCTAAACGGATCATCCTTTCGCATGGCTCATTAATCAAATCTTTAAAAAATTTGTTTAAACCAAAAAAGGAAAAAATTTAACAATTGAGGAAAAATTTTTGTTTAACTTTTTTATCCATGCGTAATTTTGTGAAGCTTTTTTTTTAATTTTTTATACAACAATCACAAAAAAAATTTGAAAAACAAACCAAAACAAATTTTAAAACAAAAAGTTATATAAATAAATTTAAGGTTTAAAAATATACTAAATAGATAATAAATAAGTTTAGCGGTTATTCTATCATTTGCATTAGAGTGATTTTATAATAAAATAAGTTGATACTTCCTTTGAATCCATGACAAATCAGATCCTGTTAGTTATAAGTTTTTTTTTTATTCTAATTTCAATTATTCTAATTGAACACTTTATCCTTATCATAATACCAACTCCATTTAATTTTATTTCTAACTAACATTTCCTCAAACATTAAACCCAGTTTTATATAAGGAATTAGAAAAATTATCATAAAGGGAAGATCACAAATAAAATAAAACGAAGCATAAAATAAAATTGTACCTGTAAAGGTTAATGGAATTGTAATTTTTCGAAGAAAATGGTAAGGAATTCAAAGGAAAAAGGACTTCTTTATCTTTTGTAGCTGTTACATGTAACTATTTGAATTGATGTAGAATTTCCTTTCTTCATATTTCTAAATAAAATTCAGTTTCTCAATTTGTTTTCGTTTTGTTATTGTTATTAGTTTGTAAAAGGATTTATGTTCCATAAGAAAAAAGGATAATTGTTGTTTGAAATTGATCGGTAGATAATGTTAAGTAAAATTTTTTTATTTTACCCGTTTGCTGTTTATTTTGTTTGAAACTCAATCAACAGCAACAATCAACTAAATCAATCAAAGTTTAAAATATTAACAGAAATAGTGACCAACACCCTATTTAAAGATAATACTGCAAACTCACAGACAAATTTAGGTTTCGTTAATCTCTTGCATATACTGGTAGAAAACCATTGCCCTACTACTACCATTTGTCACAACTTAAAATTATACAAATAAAAAAGCTAATTTATTTAATTTTGAATTTTTTAAAGTCACGTTGAAAAGCGACAATTATGTACTTTTTTATTTGAACGGTAAAAAGAAAGACCACAATAAATACTTTGGTGTACCACGGCTGGTTTGCTAGTTCGGATAAAATTAATTTAGTCTCTGCGGAAGTACGTTCATCCATAATTTTTTGGTAGAAAATAGACAAATCAGCAACATTTCTTCTGTGCGCTGAATCACACGCATAGTAAGAATAGAGTTACTAATCAGTTTAACAGCTCAGCACTGATCAAAATTAAGATATTTCAAACAACTCAAATATGCTTCACCCCGTATTTAAAAACAGTATTCCACAGTAAGCCTATCCGACATTTCCAAGTCTTTAAAACAACTGAAGAAAAATACGATTATTAATTTTTAATAGCATTTGCCGAATTATGTTTTTATGAAAAATTATATATACGCATCATTTTCTATGAAACTCTAGAAATTAGCTTAGGCAATCAAAGTAGCATCTTTAGAGAAATAAATTTTTATAAACCTTTTTCAAAATTCTAAAAATAATT
>CAVNZG010000669.1:118913-181562 GCA_963693315.1 Diogma glabrata
TTATCACCCACCTGCAAGATTGAACCAGTTTAATGGAATTGAACATGTGAAATATGATTTATCATCAAATTTAACAAACGATCAAGTTTTACGGGTTGTTTGGTACAAAAATAATGTTCCAGTTTACAGTTTTGATACACGTAGAGCAAAGATTTGGATTTAAAAGAATATTCAACAACCAACTGTTCATTTCAACTTAAATTGCATTTAAACTACCCTGAAATGTTATCTCATGTTCCACATATTGTTGAATTATATGCATGGTTGGCGTTTATGCTGACCTGATTATTTAATCCATAACTGGAAGATCCATAATATGTTGCAGAGAGGGCTATAAATTATTAATTTGTTGTTTTATTAATTTTTGGCTCAGATGTAAATTATGTGAATGAAAATTTTATTTATATGATTAAAATGATATAATCTTAATTAATTCATTATGAAGGTGGTGGTGATGGTCTTGCTTCCTTGGAATATTGGGTCGTCAGAGTCCGCTTTCTTTAGGCCTTTGAGTCCCTTCCCTTTTGAAAGTTATCGCGAGTATTTCAGCATATGTAGTGAGCTGAAGATAAAATTTACTAAGCCCACAAACTGAGACTGGTCTGAACCAACATAAGGCGCGCGTATATTCAGGGTGTCAGAATTGCTTGTGGTAATCCTCACCACTAACAGCTACTCGTTACAAAACACACGTTGACAACTTGTTTAATACATTGACTAATATTAAATCTCGAGTCTCCTAATATTAAACGGTAATTTTTACGACCATACGTTTTTAACATTTGACAATGCTTTGTCAAAGTTCAAATCGTAAGTATGGTCAGTTGTACTAAATTTTAGTTGTCGTTACAAAATTAATTTGGTTGAATCTGTTTTTTAGAATATGCCAAATTATTTTTTGCAGGGTGCTATCGGCGCCGAAGTGGATAACGTGTCTGCCAAAGAACTTAAACTCAGTTTCGTACTAATGAGACCACGAGTTTGAATCCCAACCGAAACACGTAAAAGAGATATTGCCAACCATACCTTTTAATTGAATAACTTCAAATTACTTCCTTAGTTACTTGAGATATATTGCTCAAAAAAATCCCGAATAATTAAAATTTCCCAAAATGTTGTCTAATATGTATGCGCATATATGACAATAATTGACCAAGTGTTGCTCGTTCATTTCGTGTTGATTGGTAGCAATCAATAATGACTATACATTCCTGACTTAGAATATTGACTATAATAGAAATATTACACATCCTATGAATTCACACAATAATACTGTCTAACTAGATCTAGAAATTTAATGGAAAAATCCCCAAAATAATATAAAAGTTTAATTGGAAGAAAATTTGATGTGTGATGCGATTAACAAGACAAAACTGTTATGCTGACGTTTTTTACAACATGTTTCTGTATTAATTTTTTACGTTTTCCAACACAAATACGATATTAAGTTAATTAAATTATTAAGCTAAATTTATTTGTATTTTCCGAAACGAGAAATATTATTTGATTTTTGTTTGCAAAAACACAGAAACCGTTCCCGAAATATTTCAAAAAAAAAGCTATGCTATGTAGAGGAAGGAATACTATATGCATATAAACCACCAGCTATCACTATGTATGAACGAGAAAGTAAAAAATAATTTAAAATGTAATTTTTTTATAAAATATATATTCAACGTATGCTGCTGGTACACAATGTGGTGAAAACTGTTTTTCATTTAATACAATTTTTTTATCCCGTATTATTGTTATGTTTTTTTCCTTCTCCCAAACAACAAACTGTTTGATAATTATAAGTAGGAAAATTATTTTATTTTTCCGTTTTATTTTCAAAAGCTTTTGATTATGTGAGAAGAGATGTTGTTTGTTCATAACAGATATTGCCACTTTTATGTTGAACAATTTTGCTTAGAATATTAAAATTGTGAAATAATGTTATGGATTGTAATACTATAGAGGATTCCAAGCTGGTGAATTTAGTGATAAAATTTTAGTTTCATTTTTTGAGGAATTAAATCTTTTTAGTAGTGTAGCCAGTATTTTCTGAAGGGGGTCTAGGATGAAACAGTTACAAATTTTTTTTTTACAAAAAATTGGCTAAAAAAATAAATGAAATCATTTTTTGACACACTTGACATTATTTTTCGGACAAACTTATAATACCATAATTCTCTATAGTAATAATAAAATTTCATGGCATACAAATATAGTTCATGTCATACAAATAATTAATTTTATTTTTTTCCAAAAAATGGTAAAAAAAACATCATTTTTTTGACAAACTTCTAATGCTATAATCATTTTTGATCTCACATACCAACCCCTACCATCAAGATTTCTCCGAATTCAATGTTCCTACTCGTAATCACTTAAAATGAATGTTTTTTAAGCCAAAAATATGAAAATTTTCCATTTTTGACACACATAATGATTTTTTTGACACACTTCCAGTACAGTTATCGAACACAGCGTCCTTTCGGACCTGTCCCTTGAGTATACCTATTTTTAGAAAAATTTTTGAAATCTCTCCAGCGGTTTTCTAGATTTCATAGGTAATGACGGCCTGGGCCGGCCGACAGACATACATTTTTTTTTTGCTTTTTTAGTATCAGTAGGCCCCAAAACTTCGAGAAATGCCAAAAAAATTGGGTGTAAGAATTTCACTTTTGGCTCATGAATGTAATACTTAGGTCTTTCAGACCGAAGTAATAGCAAACAAACAAATTATTTGCCAGACAAATAATTTTTTTAAAATTATTTCTTTGTTTTCAAAGTTTAAAAACAATCCGCAATTACGGTTATATAACCACATTTTTAATTTGCTTAATTTTAAAATTTAAGTTTACTTTATGCTTTAAAAGCAAAAAATAAGCGTCTTATAAATATTTTCTTTTATTTATCTTCAACAGAAGGTTGTCTTATTAAAAATAGAAAAAAATGTGTTCTAGTAGAGTTAATATACTCACTTTGAATTAATATACTTTTAAAAGTATTAAAAAAAGATTTCTAAAGTTTTAACATGTTGAAACATTTTTACTTGAATTCTTTCTTTCTTAAAAAAAAACAAACTAGGATTGGATGTAACTTGTTTTGATATCATCTTTTCGGTTTGATGGTATTCCCATTTTCAAACTTATAAGTATCTTGAAGAATTTTTCAACTGTCATAGTTAAAACATCGTCATTCGAACGTTTTCAAGTGTAAATATTATCTAAACAAATTGTCAGTCTTTCAAGTAAGTTAAAATCAAAAACGTGAATGTTAACCCAAATACTACGGAAACTACTGAAATATATACTCCCTTAAATTTAAATTAATTCACAATGTTATCTACACGAGTCCATTGAGTTTAATACTAAACGTGTAAAAGAAATTAATCATTTTGATACAAGAATGAACAAATTGTAATACAAAATTATTGATCGAAATTTATATCCGAAAACTTGAAATCGAATAAAATTGATGGGCAAATATTTTCTAACTATAATGATTTCGAAAACAGATGAAATTGTGTTAACATTAACTTTGTATGATTTCAAATAATTGTTGATTGATGGACATATTTAGAGAAATCAGTGATGAATGAATGATGATAATTTTGAGTAATTTTTTATAATGTGTGAATGTTAGTTTGAGCTTAGGTTCTTTATCAAGTTTAACGCAAGTTAAATTTTCGTAGGGAGTGTTAAAAAGGAAATTTCTTTGCCTAATATAAAATTCAACATCCAACTAATTAAAAATAACTCACCAACATCTCTTTAAGGCCCTAAAACTTTCACAATTATTATCGTATCGTTTCGGGTATCAAAAGATAATTAAAAATGAATGAATAAAAGCCCTTCAGATATTATTATAGGGTTCCGTTTTTCTTTATTTTCGTTTCTTTTCTTAAATTCATATTTCTGCCAAAAAAATTTTCAATACAAAATTTATGCATTATGAAAATTAGAAAAATTATTACCAAAACAACAGAAGAAAGGAAATAAAATAATGTAAACCGTATACGAAAAGTTACACCTGGTATGGGTTTGAAGAATAATTTTGTTTTACTGTAAATATTATTTTACATTTTATGAAACGTGGAATATTTTTTGGTGTGACGGATACTTACTTCAGGTGTTCTAATTGGATAACTTGATTTGATTTTAGAAATATGAAAAACACAATTAAATTCATTTTGGATTTTTGAGATCAATTAAACTCAAGTAAGTAAAGAAGTAATTGGAATATTTTCAATTCAAAGGTATGGTTTGAAGTTTTCTCAGAAAAAAACTACAATTCACATTTTACGTGTTTCGGATCGGATTCGAACCTACCCTCGTCAGTGCCCGGCTCGAATCTTTGGGCAGACACGCTATCGATTACGCCGTTGAGGCGATGACAATTTCAAAGTTGAAACTTCTTCAAAATCCCATACAATTAAATTCAGTTTACATTTAAGCATAATTTACTTTCTAAGGAAATTCTTGTTCGTCTAATCCGTGATATTATATTTTAGGTTAACTCTACCAACAAATTGAACTAGCAAAAAAATACATTGCATAAGTAAATACCGACGGACAGAAATTTGACAGGCTGCGAGGTGTCACGACTTTGTTTGTTTACTTTAAATTAAAATAATCCATGCCAAAAAACATAAAAACATTTATGTGCGCTATAGCTAATCAACCAACTTTTAACACTTTTTCAGGTTTGTTTTGTTTGTTTTTTACATGTTTCTATCTACATAAATAATAGAAATTTTGTTATGGAATGATTTTGTCATAATATTATATATAGATATAATACGGTTGTTCAAATTTATACAAATTAGAATGGTTGTCTGTAGTTGTAGAGGACAATATTTTCTCGTTTGACTAGAATTCGTGACTAAGATGATATACGGAAATGGTTGACTAGTGTTTTATATTGAGATGTTATGGGGAAATTTTAAATTTGTGTGCGATGAAAAGCACAATTAAAAAAATAATCGATCAAATGTTCGATCGGGAGATTATGGAAATTTTATTCAAAAGTTAAGGATATCAGTAGTGTCAACAATGCCACAAATGTTTTTTTATGTAAAATTTATAAAATTTAGTTTATGATTATTAATTGGTAACTATAATTAGGTAAATAAATCCCAGTTCAACAATAAAATTAATATATTAAAAAAAAAGCATAAATAAATTGAGAAAAAAATGTTAATTAATTTGGTTGATAAATAAAAATCGTCATTGAAGAGGAGAATGATAGTTTACGATATTATGCACAACTAAATTCGTTAGTAACTGACCGATAGTGTACAATCGAGTAAAAAGTACTGATATTATACATAAAGCAAAAAAAATATGACGCATAAAATGGTAGGGAAATATGTAATAGGGATATTTACGGGTTATCGGCCGAATTGCTCAAGAAAATTTTGGGAATATTAATCAATTAAAAAAAAAATGGTCTATCAAGTTGTAATAATGGATGTGGTGTATTATCTCCAAAAAAAGGAATCTAATCACAATAATATCAAAAAGTGGATCGTCATATAATTTATAATGTAAGCTTTTTTGATTTTAATATATATAATTTTTGTTTGTTTTTTTTTCTTATTAAATTATTTTCTTTGTAATTTTGATTTTGTTCATAAGATTTTTTTCTTTCAATTTATTTTATGTTAGCTCAAATTTTGCTTAAATCGTATTTGTGCGATATAAAGATTTTTTTTGGAGTATTGTTTGAAAAAGAATAAGAGATTTTTCAATAAAAATTCGTTGGGATGGATTCAGTATTTCAATAATTATTTCTATTATAAAGTACGATACATTACAGTGCTGTGTAAATTGTAAATTATAATATGTGTCACACCAACATATAAACACCTTTTAAGACCAAGGTCTCATAACAACATGCGTTCTGAAGTGTTGATTGATGCAAATCTTTTTTTTTTTGTTTTTTTACATGTTGCTTAAGATTGGAAAAATAAACAATAAATCCTCTTATAAAATCTAATCTAATTAACTAACTTATAAGACTTGTAAAATTTCGATTATATTTTCGATTCTGTAAACAGTCCTATCAAATATATATACAACCTGAACAACTTTCTTTTGATTTATCAAACGCTGGCTTTGGCTTTACAAGCTTACCTAAACAACTTTTTGCTAAGGTTTTTTTCCCAGTGGTTTTTCATTGTGCTCTGATATTTACCATGTATATCACAAAAAATATTAATGATAAAAATTTCCATAAAGGCGAGGAAATAAAGCACAAAAAGAGGCCAAACCTAAGCAAATTGGCAGAGTAAGATGGATCGAGATGCGGATTTTTGCATTCAATTCAAGAAGCCGTCAGGAAAGTTTGTGAATATAGCCACTTGTCGGCAAAAAACCTCTGGAGTACCTAGAGGCCAGGGCCGGTTAAATACACCTCATCTCCTTCAACTTTCCATAAATTCAGCTCGAAATTGATCGAAGCTCGTTACTCGGGGGTTTTGGGGGTCGCTGAATACGAATATGATGTCAGCGATGACCCTCGGAGTGCCTAGGGCCCAGAGCGGGTATGTTTAACTCATCTTCTGGAACTTTCCAGAGCTTCCATTCAGGTCGAAATTGATCGAAGCTCGTTACTGGGGGGTTTTGGGGAGATCAAGAAATGATAAAACCAAACTAGATCTGTCAATTTGAAATATATCCCTCATAGTTTGATCTAATTTATCCACACACCAATAATTATTCATATTTCGAAGCTCAGCAATATCATTAACTTTTGTAGTTGATTGTTGATGGAAATTAAATGTATGAATATTTACATTTAACATGTAACGGCGTGGAATAAAGCGAACACCGTAGCCATTGGGTATAAAAAGTGTGTTGAACGGTTTCGTTATCACATCAATTGAATAAATATTTTTACGCTTTTGTATTTGAATTTATGTTTTAGATTCATTTTTCATTTTAATTTTATTTACTAAATGATTCATCTAACGTTTTTAATGTAATGATTTTTCACTAAAACTCATTACATTAAAAACAAATAAATAGAAAAACTTTGATATCACAATTAAAACATCATTTAATTTTTTTCCTATAATAAAAATTTATATTTTTTCCACAAATAAATTTTAATAATATTTTTGTTTTAATTTTAATTAAATACCAATCACTATAATAATCTTTTGATTTAAAATTTATATACTAAGCTACTAAGCTTCGATCCAAACAATTTGATCGGTTATATACACATATTATAGGTTTCCTGTTTCCCTCTTCATTATTGTTACAAGCAATTTGCAATTTTTAATACAAACAACAATTCTACTTTTTACAAATTTATTTATGCAAAACATGTATTATTAGTTGAGTGATACAGTAGTACAAACAAATATCCCTATGCTTATTACAATTGAAGAGATTAAATTAATAAATTATTAGCGAATTTCTTTGAATGAATACTATTATTTTAGAGTAAAAATTGAAAATATTTCGTCCTTACAATATTATTGAGTTATTTTATTATTATTGATCAAAAATCGCCTGTTCCTTTGGCACAACGGTTGATGTGTACTTGGACTAATCACCTAGTGACCAGATTCGTAAATAGAAATTGTAAAAAAGACCTTCCAACAAAATATCTACAACAAATTTATTCAGAGTTTGATTTATTAATTGAATTGATTTTGAATTGTCAAACAAATAACTCGAAAAAACAAAACAATCAAACAAAAAACTCAAAAAAACACACCTACCTTTTTTCACCCTTATTTCTAAAAAAATATTATACAATATCAAAAAAATGTGTTTTGGCACATCTCCTGCTCAAGGCCTTTCCAACGATATATATACTGCCCCACTTTTGTTGGGACAAATAACTTTAAATGTTACCACACAAAAAAGTGCTTACTTATTTATATATAGATTAATGTTTTATTATTATGGTTCAACAATCCCTTGTGCCTTTGGCGAGACGATTGATGGATATAATTGTTTTATTATCGTTGTTCAAAAATTGTAAACTATTATTTTTATTCAACAATCCCCTGTTTAGATGCAACACTTTGAATGCAATGATTTTTTTTATATATTCAGAAATTTAGATTGTTGGCTGACATTAACACTAAAGCTGGCTAATGTTGATGAAGTATGGACGTTTGGATCAATTATAAATACCGGAGTGAGTGAGTTTTATCCTTTTAAAAGGGACTGTTCTTTGTTTAATTTGTAACGACGAACAAAAATCTGTTCAATAAGCATTTTCATTTAAAATATTTAAAAACAAACAGTCATCTCATTGATCATCCCTTCATTCCGTAATATCAAACAACTTAAAATCGTTTCATAAAGTAACATCTGTCTATTTATGACGGTTCACTTTAATACTTATTTTACAGTATTTAACGGATCTTATATTACGATGATTAATCAATTATTTTTTTTATTATTATTTTTCATTTGAGACGAATGTATTTTTTTTTTGTTAAACGGTCATTAAAATAAAAGTATATGTTTCTGCGCAGGTCTTACATTATTTACGAAATACCCTCGCTTTGTAAAGTTTGAGTAAAAAATGTTCGATTAATAGGTGTTGGACGTTTAGTTTTAATGATTTTTCTCTATCTGTTTCATTTGATGTTTTTTTATACGGTGGATCTACAATGTATGTGTAATGTTTATTTTTACAAATGAGACGGAAAACACACAGAAGAGATGAATAGAAAGCCTTTTTAAAATACAAAGTTGTTGTATAAAAACGGTTTCAACTATAATTTAGTTAAGTTTTAACATTGAATCAACTTCTATAGTTTTGTATCGAAATTCGAAACGAATACCAGTGTTTTTCATAATATTATATTTTTTAGATACAAAAGATCATTAATTATGTATGATAGTAATTTTTGTTTTAAAATCGTTTATGTTATTACATTTTTGATAATATTATGTTATACAAAGTATTTATACAAAGGATTATTAGATATAAATAATAGTGTTATTGGATTTGAAAACTAAAAATAAAAAAATTGGAAAATAAGTTTGTGATTGATTGTATATCATTTTTTTGGTTCAGAAAATTAACAAATTTCAAACGATGAGTTTTTTAGGAAACCCAAACCATTTTCAATATGAACGTTTTTAAATTTTAGTTTTTAAATTCAATATGTGTCACAACAACACATAAAAACATTTTAAGACCAAGGTCGCACAATACCATGCGTTCAAACGTGTTGATGGGGTTAAATCTATTTTTCGTTTGTTTTTTTTATTTTTTTTTTCAAAGAATGGATAACTGAACAATAAATCTTATCAGATATAAAATATGACATAGGTGAATATTTCATGATAGAATAGGAAAAATAAAAATAAAATAAAAGGTAAACAGCAAAACTAAAAGTGGTTGTCAATAATCCAGCTAATGGCATATTCCTTGATCATACAACACACTTCCTTCCTCAATGATTACGACACTTCCTTCCCCCATACATAGAGTTATAAAAAGGCTCAATTCTCCGAGTAAGCAATAAAGTGGCACCATCAAGGAATACTCCATAGCTAAGATTGAGGGTGTTGCACGTGACAGGTTTTTCACACCTTGCTATCACGGGATAGCTTCAGTTTTCAGAATCATTACATGTTATTATTGTATAATTTGGCCGTTTATAATTTCACATATAACACATAAGCAATTGTAAACAAGACCAAGAGTACCAAAAATTCAAATTATCAAGGCAATTTAAATTTCCCATTCAAAACTTTTATGGAAATGTAAACTCATCATTATTTCAATTCATAAAAAGTATAAACTAAAAACAAAGGTAGACATTTTGTAATTAATTAAACATTTAGTCTTATGTGATTGTGTGAAGTGTATAAAGAATTTATGTGGTATACAAAGGTTTTCAGTAAAGGTTCATTGATGTGAAATCAAATTAATTTTTTTATAATAAAACCATTTCATCGAATTTAACGAATTTTTATTTATTGGAATTCTTCAATCAAATACCAGCTACAACAATTATAGCCTGGTCGCAACAAAAGAACATTTGTGTGAAATTGATAAACTATTACAATTTTTTTTATTAAGACATTTTACAGAACTATGGGAATTATCACGCGGAGACTAAACGAGGTCGCTTTAACGTCTTGATCACAATTGGGTTATTTAGTTCAACATGGAAGCCATGCCTATACTATTATTTTATATTAAGATTTAATAATTAAACAGGTAAAATTAATTTAACAAAAAAAAACTTACAAATTATTCAGCTTAATTATCCCACGGCAGCAACAGTAGGTATATTCGTGTTGAGTCGATTGATTCCTCTTAGGTATACACATTAACAAACAAAGAATCATCATCGTTGTTAATTATAACAGCATCAAACATAAAAAAAACTGCTTGCACAATAGTATTGGTATTTATGATGAAGCCTTTAGCGCAACTCAATCAATGACCCTCGATCACAATTTCCCCATCAGTGGCAATATTTTGACTCAATTTATCTTCTCTCCAATATATATATACTGATGAGAATAACAATATTGAATGACAAGTACTGTCCCTAACACGTCATTTTTCCAACAGCATCAGTATTCAAAATCCTTGTTGAATCGGATGATTCATTTTAGCAAACTGCTTCAATGACAAAAACAACGAGGATACGGATGACAAAAACAACGAGGAAAAACAAAGAACTACAACCTTCACTCTTGTATCGGCAACAATCCACAATTTTATCTCAGGTGTCCGCGTCAACGTGAATAACCACAACAATTGATCGACAAGATCTAGTTTTTCCTCAGAATATAAATATTCCCTTTTGATAAAGGTGATGTATTATGTTTTATTGAAATAAAAAATATTTCTGGTGACCGTAAAAAATAAGAACATAATATTAACCTAATTCGTGTAGTGACATGTGCCACACCCCAGAATATTATCAATAGCTGGAAAACGGTACATCAAATTCTAGCTGCTGATCCTGAAAATAAATAGAGAAAAGTAAAAGTTAATTCCAAAAATGTATTTACGGAGTCAACAATTAAAGTAAATGCATTCAACACGCAACCTATAATATAAATGGTAGTAAAGTAGTAGTGACCACACCCGTAGATAATTTAATACAAATAGAATTATCTAGAATTGGTAACTATAATAGTTACCACAAAATGGAGCCACATTACCACATCGGTAACCCCAATGCTGTTACCTACAAATACTACAACTTTTACATTATTGTCGTGTATTTATGTTTGTTTGTTGCTCAATCTTAATTGTGTGTGGAATGTAAAGAAACAATCAATAAATGAAATGTTCTTTACTGTGGCTAATGATGTCGTTTAAGTTTTAGGTCATAAGAATGGTGTTTAGGTAATTTACCAAATGTTACAGTCGCTCACCGTCCATCCGTAATCACCGCGTTCAGTCATATTATAAGTTGTACATACTAGCTATTCCTTATTCATTCATCATTGCTTGAGACCATAGTTTTTGTATTACTACAGTCTCTCATCGTTCATCAATATTCACCGTATTCAACCATATTATAAATTATGCATACTAGCTGTTCAACATTCATTCATCATTGCTTGAAGCAATAGTTTTTACATCACTACAGTCGCTTTGCATTCATCTTTATTCACTGTATTCAACCATATTGTAAATTTTGCTCATCGTTCATCTTTATTTACTGTATTCGATAATATTATTAATTTTACCTACCAGCTGTTATCCATCCATTCATCCTTGCTGGAGACAATAGTTGTTGTATTGCTACAGTCGCTCATCGTTTATCAATATTCATAGTATTCAACAATATTATCAATTTATATATCAGCTGTTATACATCCATTCAGCATTGCATGAAACAATAGTTTTTTTTATTTCAACACTACCGTCGCTCATCGTTTATCTATATTTACTGTATCCAACAATATTATCAATTTTGTATACCAGCTGTTATACCTTCATCCACCATTGCATGATTCGACCGTTGCGTGACCATTGCCGTATAATTGGGCTGACATAGTGATGATCGGCTAATCCAGAAAGGAAGACAGGGAGAGGGATCTACTACTAGTATGGGGTGAGTACTATTATATTTACCTATATGTATAGGATTGTATAGGTGTGTGTATGTACCTGGATAGATGCATAGGTGTATAAGTGTGTAAGCGTGAGTAAGCAATACACGCGTACAATTCCGCAATTTTTACTAGGCGGTAGGCATAATCTCTCGTCCCCGCAGACGGAAGCTAGTTTAGGGTTCAATATCGAACTAGGTACGCGGCCTGCCATAACCATTCCATTGTTTTGCCAACGGAACTTCTTGTTATGAAGGGTAATTCAAACTACGGAATTGAGAGTCGATCCACTGTCCCACACCCATTAAATTTACAGTAACAGAGGCTTTCACAGTTGTTTGCATTTTTCCTTTAAAACATAGTTTCTTATACTCAATTCACGGTCATCATCTGCAATGGTTTCCGCTTAAAAATTGTCCTAAAACAGTCGTGTGCTATTACCCAATGTAATCTCTTATCTTCAATTTGTAACATTGAAGTTACAAATATTATTAATCGCTATTAAATTATTATAAAGCAGTCGAATAATATCATTAATGCCTGGTCGCGGTATTTTCATTTTTTTTAATACAACTTAGCTGTACAGCTTCATTAATAGGTTCTTCAACTATTAAAACGAGCTACCAGTTAATGCTACCATTTTTTTTAGACAATAAGTAGAACGCGATCGATAGCTTCTGTCTCTTATTACTATTATTGCTCTTATTGCATGTATTGGTTGTGTAAATTCGATCGTGAAGAAAAATCGGTACGGATTCATTTTGAATTCACGTGTTGTTTTGCCTTAATTTAAATCATACAAATTTTTACGGAGTTCCGATTAAATGGTTCAGTTAGCCGCATGGTTTTTTTTTATTATTACCATTGAGTATTGCAAATTTAAAATCTAAAAACAAAAAAAAATATTTTACATGTTTTGTGCCGTGTTAAAAAAATATCAAAACAACATTTCATATGAAACACTCATAATTCGACTTTTTGTCCAAAGACGATTATTCGATTCAATATCAAAAAAGTTGACAGCTGTTTTTGGTTTTGATTTTTGACGTTGATACGTAGCATGTTTTTGCATAAAAAAATCGATTTTGTTTTTAAATATAATCCTGAAAAACCACAAAGGAATCAAAAATTTAGAATAAGCTGTACTATTTTGGTAAATATTAATGGTAGTTTCTTTTCGTACCAATTATATTTGGAAAAAAATCTGTGATAATAGTTTTTCTATGAACTGTGATAATTGTTAGTTATAATCGTAACCTATAAATAGTATAACTCTGTGTTATTATAAATTACAAATTTCTTTATGAACTGTGATAATTGTGAGTTGTAATTGTAACCAAGAAAAAAATGTTGAAACTCTTGTTATTCTAAGTTACCAATTTAGTTTTTTTCTTATGAACTGTGTTAATTGATATAGTAGTAATCTTAATCAAAAAAAATAATATAAAATAATATAAAAAAAAAAAAAAAAAAAAAAAAAAAATGTTAGTATGCCATTTTTTCAATCAAAATTTAAAGAATGAATATTTGTTTTTATTTAGATTTAGTCATATTTTTTGTACCGATGATGAATATTTAATATTCGAAACGCGTCATAAATAAATATACTTACTAAAAAGATTGTTTGGTGATTCAATTTAACAATAATTTATTAATTTAAATTATTGATTTCATTTAAAAAAAAAATAAATCATTTACAACTCTGTGTTGATATAAATTATAAATATACGTGAAAAATACTCAAAACAAAAACAAAAGAGTTTTTCTGACAAAAACTGTTACCTAATAGAAATCAAAGATATAAATTGCTGGTTGAGATAATCTGTATTAACTCATGCATTAGGGGGGAGTGACTCAGTAAATAAGTTGGGGAGATAAATTATACCTCACTTCAGATATCTTATCGCATGCTACATCCCGTGTGGTGAATTTCTGGATACATTTTCCCGTAATAAAGAAGAGTAAAAGAATCACTGCTATCATCTACAAGTTGGATTGTACCACTTTCTTTACAACATCGTTGAGATTCGGAGTGCGAAACTTACCGATTTATGAACTGGATAATGATGAGCGACTAGATTGAACTACGGAAGTGGAACATGGACAAACCCTGGGGTGAGACATTTTTAATATAAATATATATGTGAAGGTGCGCATGTGTGTATGAATGGGTGCGAGAGTGCGTGTACGTGTGTGTGTATGCACGGGATGTGGATGTGTGGGTGAATGAATAATTAAAGCCTTGATTATTCTTTCTTTCCGAAAATAAATTTACAGGTTATAAATTGGCATGGTAGGAGTTGACACTTTACCATTATAGGTTTTCTTTCTTTTTTTTTCTTTAAAATTTTCATTGGTGCAGTATATTAAGGGATTTAGTTATTTATTAACAATAACCTATTGATGGAAACTATAAAGGAAAAGAAGGGGGAATAATAGCTAATGGTGAGATTTAATGTGTGTTCTGAGTTGCTAACAGGATTAAATTATTTCCGTTACAACGTTCCTGATGGCGCTAGTAATGATAATGGAGGTTTACCGGAACTGTATACAGCTTCAACAACAAGAGTATGTCAATAATTTATGAGTATAATTATACATATAGTAAACAGTCCAAAGTGACTGAAACCGGCAGCTGAAACAATAAATACACAAATTAATGATACACTTATAAATCTAAGTGATACTGTTATAACGAATGATCAGGCAAATCCTTTCAAAAATGCTATTATTTCAGGTTCTACGACTTTTAACATATTTTCAGCTAATATAAATAATACTGTAACATTTTCTAACAATAACAACAGTAACAATATTCATAATTTTGCTAGTTCAGTTTTTTTTTACTTCACCACAATTTTAAATTGTGTGAAGTAATGCAATCTATCGTGAAAAAAAAAATCTTACGTACCCCAAATTTTATTTTATCTTTTGTTTTGGACCATCCTCTATCTAAATATCCCAAAAAATTTTTGGTGTACCTCTGTGTGTGCGTGGGTGGGTGAGTTTTCTGCATGGGATCTTCATGAAACTTTGGCAAATGATACAGGTTCACTTGAAAATGAGAGATCTGGATTCATTTCAAATTTGGACAATATGGCGGGGGGTCTCCCGAACACCTCTAAGTTGAAATCTTGAATAACTTCTGATCCCGGGCTATGATCTTATTGAAAGTTAGTAGATAAGGTTTTAGTACTGTTTCCAATATTTCTGCATACCAACTTCTAGTTTATCACTTCCTGTTAAAAAGTTTTTTTTTCAGGTGTTTATCTCTACTGTAGCCTCCAATTACCGATCGATTTTCATGAAACGTTGCGAAAAGCTTTTAAATAACATGAGAAAGATTTTATCAGCTTTTGGAGCACATTGGATAAAGGGTTGGGGGGTCCACCATACAACAGGTGGTTTTTTCCACAAAGTTTTTATATTTGTTGGGAGCATAAAACATTCATTCGTGAATGAATTTTGATGACACTTTGGAAAAAGACGCAAACATGTATGACAAAGAACTGATTAGTTTTTGAGCGATAGTGAACAAAGTGGTGGGGGGTCCCTGGATCACCTGTTTTTTTGAAAGCTCTATAACTTCTGTACCTGATAAGCGAATTGGATGAAACTTGGTACATGAGTATGTAGTACGGTTTAAAATAGTTCTGCATCCCAACTTCCGGTTTTTCACTTCCGGTAAAAAAATTTTTTTGTACTTTTTTGAAGTTTTGTCAGTGTCTTTATGCACACTACAGCCTACAATAATGAAGTGATTATGATGAAACTTATGGAATAGGGTTCCAATTAGTGTAAGAAGATAATTATCATGTTTTAGGACACATTGATCAAAGTGGCGGAGGGTCTACCATACAACTGCTGACTTTTCACACTTTGTTTTTAAAGTTTGTTGGGAGCATACAAACGTCATTCATTAATCAATTCTAATGACACTTTGGAAAAATATGGAAACTTAAATGACAAGGAACTGATTAGTTTTTGGGACAATATTGGGATAAGTGGTACGGGGTCTCCCGAACACCTGTTTACTGTGTCAGCATTTTTTCAATGTTTGTTGGGAGCACACAGCATTCGTTCGTGAACCAATTTTGATGACACTTTGGAAAAAAATGCAAACTTGTATGGCAAAGAACTGATTAGTTTTTGAGCGATAGTGAACAAAGTGGTGGGGGTTTTCCCATACACCTGTTTTTTTTTAAAGTTCAATAACATCTGTACCTGATAATCGAATTGGATGAAACTTTGTATATAAGCATTTAGCATGATTTACAAAAATTCTGCATCCCAACTTCCGGTTTTTTACTTCCGGTAAAAAATATTTTTATTAATTGTTGGCAGTTTTTTCAGTATCTTTATGCACACTACAGCCTACAATAATGAAGTGATTATGATAAAACTTATGGAAAGGTTTCAAATAGTGTAAGAAGATAATTATCATCTTTTGGGACACATTGATCAAAGTGGCGGAGGATCTACCATACAACTGCTGACTTTTCACACTTGGTTTTTAAAGTTTGTTAGGAGCATACAGATTTCATTCATTAATCAATTTTAATGGCACTTTGATAAAAGATAAAGACTTTATTGACAAAGAATTGACTAGTTTTTGGACAATATTGGGACAAGTGGTGGGGTCCTCCCGAACACCTGTTTATTGTTTCAATGTTTGTTGGAAGCATACAACATTCGTTGGTTAAGTAATTTTGATTACACTTTGCAAAAAGATGCAAATATGTATGGCAAGGAACTGGTTAGTTTTTTTAGCGATAGTGAACAAAGTGGTAAGGGGTCCTCCAAGCACCTGTTATTTTGGAAGCTCAATAACTTCTGTACCTGATAATCGAGTTGGATGAAATTTGGTACACACACATTTAGTATGGTTTACAACAGTTCTGCATCCTAACTTCCGATTTGTCACTTCCGATAAACTTTTTTTTACTTTTTCTCGTACAACAGAATTTATGTTTGTTGGGATACTACTGCCTGCTTTAATATTTTTATTATTAGAACTACGAAGTCCATAATATTGGTAAGCTTTTAATTAAAGTATTTTATGGATATTAGCTCATTATATATCCAGAACACTATGTTTCCAGAGCTGTGGTGAAGTCAGCCTTTGCATCAGCGTCGCAATATTTTTTTTACGAAATATCTACAGTTTCAAATAATTTTGAAAAATTGAATACAATTTTAATTAGACACCATTGCTTAAATTTAAATGAAACTGGTGTACTTTTAGATACAAAGTCACATTTACGCAACATCTTGATAAGATTTGCTCTAGAGGACATTCCTTACTTGGTTTCATTAAACGAAGGGCTAAAGAATTTGATGATATATTTCTAACTAAGACTTTATACTGTTCATTGGTGTTACCTACACTTGAATACGCGAGCATTATTTGGTCTCCTTTTAGGAAAGACCATATTAAACGTATTGAATCTGTTCAGAAGCAATTTTTAATATTCGCACTAAAAAGTTTAGGATTCAAAGGATTTCACCTTCCTCCTTATAAGAGAAGACTGTTGCTTTTGAATATGATTTCTTTTGAAGACCGTCGTGAATTATCATCAACTCTCTTTGGTTTTGATTTGTTAACAAGAAATATTCAGTGTATTGATATGTGCAATGCACTGGTATTGAATGAAAATATTTATGGCTTAAGATCTCGTCGTTTGTTAGTTGAACGCATTTCCAATACTGATTATAAGTATTTCAATCCTATTAGTGAATGTATTCGTAATTTGAACAAACGTTGTCATCTTTTAACTACTAATATGAGCAAGACATGTTTTAAAAACAGTTTATTAAGAATTTTTAAAACATTGCATACCGTTTGATTCTTGATTCTTTTCTTTTTATGTTGTTATTTTTTAATATGTATTAAAATTTTAGATTTATTTTAGTTATTAAGTGTTAGATTTTAGTAATTTCTTTGTACTGTCTTAATTTGACTAAATAAATAAATAAATAAATAATGATAATAATAACAATAACCAAACTATTAGTAATATAAGCAATAGTAATAGTAATAGCTTACAAGATTAATTGGCCATTGTGTGTGTGTCTGGGTATATGTGTATGCATGTTAGTGTATGAGGTGTGAGATCGTGTGACTAGGTGCTGTTAATTAATGGGGGGGGGGGGGGGGGTGGGTTGGACGTGGTGATCAGGACTCTTGCGCATAAGGGGGTCGCCAGAGTCTACTCATTTCACTTGTTTTATTTTTTTCCGTTCATTTGGTCTCGAAATACGCGTACATCACTGTTATTTGTAATGGAGCAGCAGGAATCATTTATCAATCCCATAGGCTGAAGCTAGCTTGGGGCTAAATAAATCTCATCCAGGTGCGCGACCTGCTATACCACTTCGCTGCTATGCCGCGAAGAAGCTCTTCACTACATTCTCCTTTACATGTTCTATACAATTGCTCAGAGCGTTTTAACTTAATAACGTTATTATTTGTTGTTGTCACTAGTGTTTTGATTTCACAATATAACAACAGCAAGATAACTCCCGTAAACATCACAACTGCGCATAGTCGCTTCCTAGAGTCGCATTTGTTTTATTTCGACTTATATAGTAAGTATAGTAATTCAACTTTTTGTCACCAGTTAATGTGTGTGAGAAACAACTTGACAACAGAATTGACAACAGAAACTAACAACAGAAATTGACAACAGAAACTAAACCAACTTATTTCAGTTTTCTTTAATGAAATCTACTTCATGTTCTTTGATTATACATTCATAGAAATTTTCGTTTCATCTCAATTGGAAATATTTATTTTTCTAAAACCTAAAACAATAAAATGAAAAAGAAAGTTCATATTTTATGCAGTGAAATACAAAATGTTTCTTGATACTGTGCCGTTTTTTTCATTCTTATAGCTTTGATTTTTCATTTATACCTTAAAATATAAGAAAACCAATTTTCTGTATATATATTTTCTTATTTATGTAAAATGTAAAAAAAGTTGAGATTTGTTTTTCCGCAAATTTTCACGTAATTTTTTTTTCTATATTGTGTTTTATAAATTTATTTATATTTTGTTTTATAAACAATGTTCTGTTTTGGTTTTAGTGTTATTATTTGTATAAGATTTTTGGAAAAACAACAAAAAAATTTGTAAGATTTTAATATATTTTCTTTTATGGAAATATAAACATAAAAGTTTTGGTATTATAAAAAGAAAACAAACAAAAAGTTTTTTACTTTTAAATTGAAAAATAGAAATAAATATATTGGTTCATAGGTTTATGCGTTCGTTAGCATGTATGCTTACTGAATTACATATGTTTATAGAGGGTCACGAAATTCGAATTTTGTTTCAGATTCGATTTGAGCTACTTCCGAAAGTATAGTGATATTAGGACAGCATTGTGGAGCACGTACCATGTAACCCAAAAATAGTTCAAATCGTTTACAATAGAGTGAATTTGACAAGAAAATATAGGGACTTCCAAAACCTGTTCAAGATATAAATAATGTTGAAATAAGGGTCAATTTATTCCTTATTAAAACAAAACATAAGTAAGCTACTTCTCCCAAAAACGCTTTCAATTTGATAAACTTGATACATAATACGGTAAATATTGAGCATGTCAAACTTTTTTTTGACATTTATTTGCGAATGAAAGCAAAGAAAATTAATCTATTACAATATCTTAGCTATCGAAAATACCTGCTTAATTTCCACGTTTGTGTACTTTATATCAAAAGTATTCGATTTCTGGGCATCATTCTGAAAATTTTTCGTTTTAATTTTGAACGCAACCAACAATTCGTAATATAATTTAATTACATTTACTTGTACCGTTTACATATTATAATAAAACATGTTAAACTTTTAAGGCAGACAAAAAAATGCGAGTTAATTTGCATTGCATTGAAAAACTTTATATGCAATTTCCTTCTTATATTTTTTATTTTATTTATTTTTTCTCGTCTTAAAGAAACAAATTAGTTTTTATGGTTGTTTGTTTTTGGTGATGTTAGTAGAAAACTTTTAAAGTGAAAATAAAATAAAAACTAGAGCTTTCAAAACTTGAAACAAAAATATTTCATTTATAGGATTTATTTTAATTCAATTTTCGTTAAAAAGTTTTTTTTATATATAAAACTTTTTTGTGTGTTTATTTAATTTTCTGTATTTAATTATAAATTAATTAAAATAGAATTTGTATAAATTTTTCGAAGATGTTTGAAAAGGAAATGAACAACGAAAAAAAGGAAATGAATAAATAATACGTGATGATGAAAGTGATGTTGATACAAAGTTGTAAGAAACCTGAAAGCATTAATAAGCATCAGCTTAACCCTTGTGGTATAAGAGAACATATATATACTAACCGGACGAACCATATACACTGAGATTTGAATTGAAAGATATGCTAAAAAGTTTTGAATTTTATAAATAATAAAAACAAAATTTAAATTTGTATACGTGTTCTGAACTTTTTCAAAATTAAGGCGACTCCACTTAAAGGGTTAAATTATAAATGAAAAAGTTTAATCTAAATTTTCTTTTCACATTAGTCACTTTCATGTCACGTTCAACTAACACATGGTTGGATTGTATTTTATGATAAGGCATTAGTAAAATAAAAAAAATTCGAGTGGTGAAAATAGAAAAAAATGTTATGGTTGATAGAAGTTCAGTACATCTATGTTTTGGAGAGGGTAAATTTGTTCAACAATATTTCATCAGCTTTTGTTGGGCAGACCTATATAATGAGAAAATGGGCTTCAGCTATTTATGTGTTAAGTTTCTGGCTTTCGTATTTTTATAAATTATTGATACATTTGGATTGTATAATAAAATAGTTTTTCAGGTTTCGCTAGAAAGCCAATTTGATAACTGAGCTTCATAAATCGTGACATCTGGATTAAAGGGTTTTTATAAAAAACAAAATAAAATAGTTTTGCTTCCTTCCAAATTGTTTTAGTAATTGTTCTAGTAATCATTTTTTGTCTATTTTGTAAATTATTTTGTTTCACTAATACTAATGAAATGAAAGAACTATTTATATTTTTTGGGGATTTTTGTGAGCGCTTGAACTCAAAGTAAGCATGGAAATAATTTGTATTTTTTTAATTCGAAGGATAAAAACTCAATTTCTCATTTACGTGTTTCGGATTAATTCAACCCCTCCTCATCAGTGCCAGGTTTGAGTCCGTTGGCAAACACGATATCAATTACGCCACTGAGGCGATGACTATTTCGAAATTGAATCTTTATCATCACTTATTTATTTACTTAAGTTGAATTTCTTCACTGTCATTAGACTCCTTTATTATGGAAAATGTTTTTACACAATATGGAGATTTTTATTTTGTTTTTTCTCTATATGAATATTTGTCTGAAGAAAACGAAAACACATGCCTAGTTTTATTAATAACAATGAATTTTATCAATCGTTTTTTTTTTCTTCAATTAAATAGGTCTGAAAGTGTTTGAATATTTTAATTTGTTATAGTTGAAAGAAAATTTACCCAAGAAACAATCATGAAATAAATATATACATATAAGTATATACTAATTCACCAAACAGAAGAATATCATTGCTAAAGCTTTCATTGAAAGTTTTATCGACACGATGAAGCATTTCCGATTTCATAAAATAAAATTTGCTTGTGTTTGTGTTATCTTAATTGTATATTTATCGTAAGGATAATTTTATGTTGATCATAATTAATGATATGAAGCCCATTTTGGGACACTAAACGTATTTTAAAAGGTCACAATCAATTGATAAGGATAGTTTAGATAAACGAAAAAGAAGATTTTATTATGTTAGATGAGATTTATTCTATATTTTTTGTGTTACAAAAAAGGATTTAAAGGAGATATATTTAGAGATAAATAGGGAAACCATATAGACGATTTAAAATGTGTTTTTTGTTGGATTACTTTGAACTTAAGGTGAAAAAATTTGTACAAAACTATATGTGCGCAATAATAGCCACTTATTTAAATTATGGATATACGAAAGAACAACTTTTATGTATTATTCAAATTAATGTGTAGGTAGGGTGTTCAAATATTTTAAAACTTTAACTTGATATTACTTCGGTCTAAAAGACCTAAGTATTGCATTCTCGGGCCGATAGTGAAATTCTTACCCCCACTTTTACGGCATTTCTCGACGTTTTAGGACCTACTGATTCTAAAACAGCAAAAAACTGTATGTCTGTCTGCCGGCCGGCCGTCACAACACAACCGACGAAATCTAGAAAACTAGGGAAATCTTCCAAAAATTTCAAAAAACTTTTTTTCTAAAAATAGGTGTTCGATAACTGTACCGGAATTGTGTCAAAATAAGGAAATTTGAGCTGTGGAACCTGAACTTGGCACCCGAACATAAGGAAAACAAAAGGAAAATATTTTTGGAAACTACAAACGACGTAGATGTTTGTAGTAAAATTTTTGTTTGTAGTTGTAATAACTATCACTCAAATTAACAAAACAGGTGACTTCCCTACACACAGTGATAATTTCAATAGTACGAGTATACAAATTTGTATATCGAAATCGTTTGTAATATTTTTTAGTACTTATAAATATATTTAGAAGGTTTTTTGTCGCCACAAAATTAAAAAATGTAAGTTTGAGCCATTGCAAACAAAAATTTTAGCTGCAATCATCTACGTAGTATGTAGTTTTTGATATCAAAAGAATATTTAAACTTTCTGCTCAACTGTACATTTTTTATTTTTTGAGTGAAATAAAGTTTCTAAAAATATTTATCATTACTGCAAAATACTACAAATGAATTCGAACAATCTTGTATATTTGGATTATCAAAATTATCACTGTATGTGGGGAAGGGAATTTGCCTATTTTAATGATTTAAGTGACATTTATTACAACTCCAAACAATCAAATTTTACTTTAATTATGTACGTCGTTTGTAGTTTATATATCATATTTTTCTTATATATTTCATATATATGCTCTATTGTACATTTTTAATTTTGTTGGCTAAAATAAATTATTTCCAAAAACATTTATCAGTACTACAAAATACTACAAACGATTTCGAACAATGTTGTTGTGGTAAAAAGTCTCGTTCTTGCTTCTGAGCGTATACCGGGTATACTCGAGTCGGTTGCCGAGTTCCAGCTCAGATGATTTTAGGGACACAAAAAAATGGGAAGAAAGAAATTAAGCCAAATAAAGACAGCTACCCAATTGATTCCAACGCGCGATCTATCTTATGCTTCGGGTTGCTGGTTATAATATTTGCGTGGGAAACATCTCCCACTGCTCCAACCCACAACGTCTACCCTAGCCAAACATCACAGTGGTGACGATTAAGATTTGTCGTCACTATGACGTGGGCTCATCCACCGTAGACAGTCAGTCACAATAAAAACAAAATATATCGTCAATACAAAATGATATATAATATTACTTATAACTATGGTAATACAAAAACAAATATTCTTAATGAGTACCTGATGTTCTATTTGATTGATGAAACTTTTGTGTATATATAATTTGACAGCAACTGACGATAAACAATTTAATCAGTAATCCGGGTGCATGAGTATGGCACCAGATTCGGATTATAAAATGATGAAAATTTGTTGGATAATAGAAATTTCAATATTACAGCATTAACTGATGAGGTGAGAATATCAACAATCCAGGTGCATGGGTTTGGCACCAGAATTGGCTTATAATCTGATGAAAATTGTGATGGTTAATATAAATTTGCGATTTTACAGCACCAACTGATGATAAACAATTTATTCAGCGATTCGGGTGCATGAGTATGGCACCAGAATTGGATTATAAAATGATGAAAATATGCTGGATAATAGAAACTTCAATTTTACAGCATTAACTGATGAGGTGAGAATATCAACAATCCGGGTGCATGGGTTTGGCACCAGAATTGACTTATAATTTGATGAAAATTGTGATGGTTAGTATAAATTTGCGATTTTACAGCATCAACTGATGATGTAAGAATAATCAACAATCCGGGTGCATGGGTTTGGCACCAGAATTGGCTTATAAATTGATGAAAATTGTGATGGTTACCATAAATTTGCGATTTTACAGCATCAACTGATGATAGACAATTATTCAGCAATCCAGGTGCATGAGTATGGTACCAGAATTGGTTTTATGTATTGATGAGATTGTGGATAGTTTATAGCCAGTACCAGATAGTGCAATCACCCATACAATATTTCTAATAAATTTTATAAAACACCCTATTTCTTCTGTTTTTCTTTTGTTTTCTTTCCTTTCCCGTTAGGGAGATTTCATATAAAAATCTACCTATTGCAATGGGCTTCATCTCGGAATTTCGGAAAAATTTTTGTGCCAAACGACTATATATGATAAGCGGAGACGATAAAACAAAAAAAAAGATATTTATATATACATATATATATAAATATATATATATATATATATATATATATATATATATATATATATATATATATATATATATGTATATATATATATATATATATATATATATATATATATATATATATATATATAAATATATATATATACAAATATATATTTATATATATATATATATATATATATATATATATATATATATATATATATATATATATATATATATATATATATATAAATTTACATATATATATATATATATATATATATATATATATATATATATATATATATATATATTAGACTGGTCGTTAAAAACTAAATTTTCCGAGACGCCCCCTAGAAAAATTCTTTGTGGTCAAAAAACCACAACTTCATTATTTTTTTTTTTTTTAAATCAAAAGAACACGTGCCGCAAAATCGTCGAAGTTGAATTTTTGAAAAATTCGTAGTTTTTTTCAAATATCTCATAAAATATGCAGATGTCAAAAAAAATCACATAACCATTTTTGTAGGAAATTTAATTTTCTACAAAAAAGGTCCAAGTCATTTTTTCCCGAAAACGTATAGTTCTCAAGATATTTTGAAAATGAACTTGCAAGTTTTCGTAATTTTTAAAAAACATAAAAAATAAAGATGACGGAAAAGTCCTAATTTTTTTCTTATGGTATAGAATGAAATCTATAAAAAAATAATCGTGACAAAAAAAATTTAAATTAGTACTTTTTCGTCGAAATTTTCATCATTTGGTTTTACGAGTTTTGAAGAATTTCAAGTTTTATTTCAAAATATCATCAGAAATATAGGTTTTAGGAAAAAAATGACTTGGACCTTTTTTGTAGAGAATTAAATTTCCTACAAAAAAGATTATGTGATTTTTTTTGACATCTGCATATTTTATGAGATATTAACAATTTTATCAAAAAATAAACTTCGATGATTTTGCGGCACGTGTTCTTTTGACTTAAAAAAAAAAAAATTAGTGCCGTTGTGGTTTTTTGACCACAAAGAATTTTTCTAGGGGGCGTCTCGGAAAATTTAGTTTTTAACGACCAGTCTAATATATATATATATATATATATATATATATATATATATATAAACGATATGAGATATAACGAAAATGACCGGCACTCTCACGGTCGCATTTGTTGAGGTAGATCAAAAAAATTTTCTGTACTTGTGTGTTCTAATAATATCTTGGACAAGTTCGTGAATTAGCAAAATTTGACACGTGGTTAAGAAACTAGAGGCTTTTTAATGAAAAAAATTGATTTTTTAAAACCGTTATAACGGCCGTTTGGATACTAATATTTCAAAAAATTTAACAAATTTAAAATTTTTAAAATCTTTTTTATCAATTTGTTTTAAAAATAGACCTCTGCAGTTAGAGGTTCCTGAGTGAGCGGCTCCAACAAAAAAGATTGCAAAAAAAATTTTTTTTTTGAAACCACCGGCACTCTAACGGTCGCATTTATAAGGCCAGATCAAAAAACCTTTTCTAAAAATGTGCGTTTTGTTAATATCTTGGACAAGTTCATAAATCAGCCCAATCCAAGACATGGTTAAGAAACTAGAAGCTTTATACTAGAAAAAAACGCTGTTTTTTAGATCCGTTATAACGGCCGTTTGGATTCTAATATTTTTAAAAACTTCATAAATTTAGAATCTTTGAAACCTTTTTAATCAGTTTATTTAAAAAAAAAACTTTGCAGTTGGAGGTTTCTGAGTGAGCGGCTCCAACTAAAAAGCTTGTAAAACACAAAATGCGTTTGAATCAACCGGCGCTCTCACGGTTGCATTTGTGGAGCCAGATCAAAAACATTTCTTAAAAATGTGTGTTTTATTAATATCTTGGACAAGTTCATAAATCAGAAAAATCTGACTCATGGTTAAGGAACTATAGGCTTTATACTAGAAAAAATGTGGTTTTTTTAATCCGTTATAACGGCCGTTTGGATACTAATATTTTTAAAAACTTCATAAATTTAGAATCTGTGGAAACATTTTAATCCGTTTCTTATAAATATAAATCTCTGCAGTTAGAAGTTTTTGACTTGTTGGCTTCAACAAAAAAGTTTGCAACAATCCCCAACTACAATTTTCAAAAACCTTATAACAGTCAATGTCAACCTTATAACAGTCAAAAAAATAAAAGATTTGAATAGAAGAAATTAATTTTTTTTTCTTAGAAATAAACTATTTTGATATTTTGCAGTAATTGCACGACATATGATATAGAGTAGGTTTGTGTCATAAATTGTCACACACATGTTCTGTGGTAGATTTGATATTTGTTTGTTGCAAAATTGGATAGATATAATTTTGCTTGTAGGTAGCTAATTTCCTTTTTAAAATTTGTTCGATATCTGTTTGAAGTTAGTTTGTTTTGTTTAAACTAATCTGATACATCAGATTCTACTGGCACACAAATCTGTCTGATCTCGAAATCTACCTATTTCTAGCGGATATACGTGCCGCTTGGACTTTTTTTTCTTTCTAATTGTTCTACTCAAATATAAATTACACTATACATATTCAACACTTACCACTTAACAATCTCCTATACAAATTAATTCACATTGCCAGCTTAATCTAATCTTATCCATACGATTTACATCATGCTTATTTAGGTCACCTTATATGCTGGTTATTCTTGTCCCACGCTCAAAGGAAAAACCTTGGCCCCGACCAGTTGTATTTCACGTGGTGGTACCGAAAAAATAATTACAAGTATAAACAGAAAACAAACCAACAATGTTTCAAAAAATATATATTAGGTTTGGGGGTTGGTAAGACCGAAAAAAAAATAAAACACAGCGAGCATAATCTAGGGGATAACATTCGTATAAGCAATCCAACCAACATTGAGCAATGCAATAGTGTACCGTCAATATTCGTATTACATACTATGCTTATGGTAATTAACTTCCTTTATTTATAGTTAACTTCACACCATATCCACTGCCAAACAGAAGAATGCAATCGTTGGAAACCGATGCCACATTAAACATGCAGCTTAGATTCAAAATTAATATGGATTAAATTTCGTTATTGATTACTACCTATGTTTTACCTTTGTTTTGAGAATTGAGAAGTTTTTGAGAAGTGAACTATTCGTTTTTCTCCCTTTTTCTTTCCATTAAGAACTAGTGTTACCATTTGTGAATATGCTGGTCTAAATAGCGAACGTTACATTGTGTACGTGGATTATCAAAATTATCACTGTGTGTAGGGGATTCACCTGTTTTTATGATTTGAGTGATATTTATTACAACTACAAAAAAAAATTTATTCCAACAATTAACGTCGTTTGTAGTTTCTGAGACCAAAAGAATATTTCAACTTTTTCCTCAACTGTAAATTTTTTGGAGTGAAAATAAAATTTCCAAAAATATTTATCATTAACTACAAACGATTTCGAACAATCTTGTACACCTGTACTATCAAAACGATTACTCTGAGAAGAAGAATCATCTGTTTTATTGATTTGAGTGATATTTATTACAACAAAAAATTTTTACTACAATTCGAAATTTTTTTCTGCACCCAAACAAATTAAAAATGTACAGTTAAGCGAAAATATGAAACATATCAGAAAAATATGATATTGTTACGTTTTTCCAAGCTTCCTTCGAATTGGCCTTACTCACAATTCGATAAACGCAATTCCCAAATCTCTTCAGAGTTCGATCACTGATTAGTAAGCATAAACACCAGGTTTGATTAAGTATTCAACACCTTAAATGTTTCACAACAACAGGAAACAATACAGCAAACAATATTCCTTACTAGAATATTCTTTCAACAGCTTCAGAAACTCCAACGGTTTATTGTAGAAATTTCCAGTAATACAACGTTCAACGTGTATTACACAAAACATTTCTTATCAATAACACTTATAACTTTATTCACAAAAACTAATTTAAAAATCACTTTTATAATTATAACTTCAGTATCGCAGGTTTAAAATAACACTAATATGTCTTGCAAGTTATCCCTCTTTATATACGATTTTGCGTTATCTAGAAAATTCGAGGTCACTTTTTAGAAACCTTTAGAAAATAGTAGAATATTCGATTAATTTACGTTATGCTGATTTGATTCATAAAATCATTCAATTTTATATTGACCCTAATTCTAAGAAAAGGATAACAACAACAACATTATTCATTTCATTCATTTGTTGTAGTATTTTGTTGATTTGATTTTCCTGGAAGTGACCGTAATCGTTTAGATTTTTCTGTAATCGTCCAGATTTTTCTGTAATCGTAACAATATATAAACTACACGGCGGCGTACATGCTTATAGTAAAATTTGTTTGTTTGGAGTTGTAATAAATGTAACTCAAATCATAAAGGCAGGCGAATTCCCTACACACAGTGATAATTTTGATAATCCAAGTAAACAAGATTGTTCGAATTCATTTGTAGCATTTTGTAGTAATAATGAATATTTTTGGAAATTTTATTTCACTCAAAAAATAAAAAAATTAGCAGTTGAGCAAAAAGTTGAAATATTCTTTTGATCTCAGAAACTCCAAACGACATAGATGATCGTAATTTTCTTGTTTGTAGTGGCTCAAATTAACATTTTTAATTTTTTTGGCAACAAAAAATAACTTCTAAAAATATTTATCAGTACTACAAACGATTTCAAACAAATTCGTATACTTGTACTATTAAAATTATCGTGTAGTGTTAATTTGAGTGATATTTATTACAACTCTCTCTCTCTCTCTCTCTCTCTCTGGCGTTTACATCCCATGAAGGGATTTTGCCGTCTGTGCCACCAGCTTCCAGTCATCTCGTTCCATGACCAGTTGACCCCAGTTTCGACATCCTATATCACGAAGGTCTTGAATGATGTCGTCACGCCAGCGTTGTCTAGATCTTCCTCTTCGACGAACACCAGCTGGTTGTTGTTGGGACGCTGTTTTTATCATTCTTTCCAATGGAGCCCTTTCTACATGACCAAACCATCTAATCCGGTTGGATTTAATGAATCCGATTACATCGCAGCCTCCAAGAAGCTGTCTGATTTCATGATTCATTCGGATTCTATACTGATTTTCAGCAACTTTACATGGACCATAAATTGTTCGTATGACTTTCCTCTCGAATGTTGATAGAATTCTACAATCGGAGGAAGTCAGTGTCCAGCTTTCACTTCCATATGTAAGCACAGGTCGGATTGATGCTTTGTAAAGTGTGAGTTTACACGACCGCGAAAGATGTTTTGATCGCAGAAGTTTTGAGTATGCGTAGAAAACTCTGTATGCGGCAGAGACACGGGCTTTGATATCTGCCTGCATGTCATTTGACGATGTTATTACAGACCCGAGGTATGTGAAGTTTTCTACACGTTCCACTTCATAGTCGCCAGTATTCAGATTGCCGGGAGGTATATTCCTGGATGTTGTTTAAAGTTTAGTCTTGCCGGTGTTAATGCATAATCCAAGTCGTTTAGCATTTCTTTCAAACTGAGAGAGACTATCCTTGATATCGCTTGTTCTACGTCCGAGAAGCACAATATCATCTGCATAGCCAAGAACCTGACTAGATTTGTTATATATGCAGTTTTGTGTCTCAATTCGGCTTTTTCTTATCGCGTACTCCAGCGCCAAATTAAATAGTATGGGCGCGAGTGCATCACCTTGTCGAACACCTGATGTTATATCGAAAGGATCAGAAACAGCCCCTTCGATTACTATTCTACAATTTGATCCCGATGTTGTGAGCTTGCATAGAGAAACAAGTTTCTCTGGAATACCAAGGCATATGAGTGCGGACCAGAGGTTGTCGCGGATGATACTGTCATATGCTTGCCTGAAATCAACGTAGAGCTGGTGAATGCTGATGTTGTACTCCCAACATTTTTCCAGAATCATCCTTAATGTAAAACATTGATCTGTGGTTGAGCGGTTGGGACGAAAACCACACTGATAGTCACCGATGATAGATTCGGCGAACCGGATGAGTCGAGCAAGTACAACATTAGCTAGTATTTTATATGCAGTGTTCAACAGTGCGATGCCACGATAATTTTCACACTTTAGACGGTCACCTTTCTTATGTAGCGGAACAATGAGAGCTGTTTTCCATTCAGCAGGTAGTTCTTCTTGGTCCCAGATTGCAAGAATCAGATCGTATATACGTGAGACCAGAGCTGCTCCTCCATTTTTCAGAAGTTCTGCGGGAATTCCATCGAAACCTGGTGATTTGCCATTTTTCAGTTTTTTAATGGCAGCTTCCACTTCTTCTATTGCTGGGTAAGGGACAAAAATCTCCTCAGTTGATGGAGCAATTGCTCGAATAGGATGAACTTCGTTCGTCCTATTCAGTAGGTCTTGAAAGTGGGATCGCCACACTGCCAGCACATCACGTTCACTTGTTGTAAGTTCATTATTTTCATTTTTGATGGCTGTAGATCTTGGGTGGAAATCTTTTGTCAGATTCCGTGCATTGGCAAAGCACTCTTTTGAATTTCCGTTGGCCGCATGTTGGTTGATGCTTTCGATGCAACTCTTCATGTGTTCGCGTTTTTTTTTTACGTAGAAATTTTGCTGAGGCTTTCCTGGCGCATAGATAATCAGCTTGGGAGCTTCGGGTGGTCCTTGTTAACCATTTTTCTCGCAGTTTTTGTTTATTTTCAACGGATTGGCGGCACTTGTCGTCAAACCATTCGTTGTGTGATTTCGGTGGTCGTTTTCCTATTGTAGTTTGTGCTGCGGCTATAATGGTTGATTGAAGCGTTTGCCATTCTTCTTGTATGTTTAATGGCATCTCAGAAGAGATGTCATGCTCTTCTATGTTTTGTGTTATTATTTCCTGATATCTATTCAGCGTTTCCGGATGTTTAAATGCTTCGACATTCCAGCGAACGGTCTTTTTTGCTTGTCTGTTAAATGTAGATGACAACTTGCACTTGTACTTAAAGATGACAAGCATATGATCGGTGTCCATATCAGCACCTCTGTATGATCGAACGTCAGTTATACTTGTAGAGTGTCTCTTAGAGATCATGACGTGATCGATTTGATTTTCCGTTCTTCCGTCATTTGATTTCCACGTTGCCTTGTGAATTCTCTTGTGAGGGAAGAAAGTGCTGGAAATTACTAGATCATACATCATAGCCAGCTCGGCTGCGCGAAAACCGTTATTGTTGCTGGTATGATGCAAGCTGTTAGGGCCGATATGTGTTTTAAGTTCTGCAATCCTACCGATTTGAGCATTAAAGTCACCTACCACGATTTTTATATCGTGCCGCGGGATGTTATTGATGACTTCCTCGAGTTCTAGGAAGAACAGGTCTTTAATATCATCTGCTTTATCTTCAGTAGGTGCATGAACATTGACGATCGTTACATTGAATTTTTTCGTGCGGATTCTCAGTGTGCATAACCGCATATTAATTGGGCAGAAGTCGATAACATGCTGATTCACGCGACGGTGTATAAGAAAGCCAACTCCAAATTCTCCTCCGTTTTGATGACCGCAATAATACAGAGTGTATCCTTTCGCTGTTTCATGGATTCCACTGCCTGGCCATCTTAGTTCTTGTAATGCCACTATATCCAGTGTGTAGCTCTCGACTTGTTGGGTTAGTTTTAGGAGATCTCCTGGTCTTCTAAGGCTTAGCACGTTCCAGGTTCCTATTTTTAAATCGTAGTCCGGGTACAGTTTCCGAGGTCGTTTCAATAATGAATCCGAGATATTCCGAGGCCTGTGTACAGAATTCATGACAGTAATTTTTTACGGAAATGGGGTGTTAGCCCTTCGCCCAACCCAAATTTTCGTGAATGGGTTCGTTCTGCATCTTAAGGTCACCAGAAACAACCTTTTTACACGTTTATATAGCGAGCCGCTTGATCCAAGACAGACGCCCGCTGAAAGCCGCCCCTAACATGGAGAACAGACGCTTTCTACACATTTATATAGCGAGCCGCTTGATCCAAGACAGACGCCCGCTCCAAGCCGCCCCTAACATGGAGAACAGACACTTGAGTTGCATTGGTTTTATGGCGCCAATGACTCGCCATGGTGCAGAATCATTGAGTATAAGCAGTATTTACTCTGCCCCTCTCAACTACACCAACCTAATTCTGTTAGCGTTACCCAGGTAGCACGGCGTGGACGTAGAATTTCGGATTTTCGCTACCCCGCTATTTATTACAACTACAAACAAAAATTTTTACTACAATCATCAACGTCGTTTGTACATTTGTACAATTGTACAATTTTTAAATTTTGAGTGAAAATAAAATTTCCCAAAATATTCAACATTACTGCAAAATACTATAAACGATTTCGAACAATCTTGTATACTTGGATTATCAAAATTATCACTGTGTGTAGGGTGTAGGTGAATCCCCTCACCTGTTTTTATGATTTGAGTGATATTTAACAACTACAAACTTAAAAAATTTACTACAAACGTTAACGTCGTTTGTAGTTTCTGAGATCAAAAAATTATTTTAACTTTGTGCTTAACTGTAAATTGTTTTTTTTTGAGTGAAAAAAATTTCCAGAAATATTTATCATTACCACAAAAAACTACAAACGATTTTGAACAATCTTGTACACTTGAATTATCAAAATTATCACTGCGTGTAGGGGATTCACCTGTTTTAATGATTTGAGTTAGAAAAAATTTACTCAAAACTTCTAAGTCGCTTGTACTTTAGAATAGTTATTTGTTTAACTAGGCAGCAAAGTAGTAGATTGACTGCCGCGGCTGATAGTTCATAGCCGAGCGAGCGAGGCTAGGAATTCAGCCAAGGCAGTCAATCTACCTTGCTGCCGAGTTGAACATATAATTTTTTCTCCGATTAATTACAATGATATGTAATTTAATAATTATTACTTTAAAAATAAAGCAAAATTTTAAAAATGAAAAAAAATATCGATTAAAAAAATTTTTTTTTAATCGCAATATCTGTTTATTTCTATGAAGTCTAATTATTTTGCTGCCTAGGCAGCAAAGTACTTGCTTTGCTGCCTAGGCAGGAAAAGTGCCACTTTGCTGACTGAAATAAGTCTGCAAAATTTATATTTGCTGTCTATCGGAGAAAAAAATATTTTTCATTTTTTTTCCTTATATTCGGGTTCCAAGTTCACACAACTGGAAATTTGAATATATTTTGCTTAATAAACGTTCATTTTATGTGACGAGGAGGAGGAACTGAATGGGAAGGAACATTGAATTTGGAGAAATCTTGATGGTCGGGATTGGTATATGAGGTAAAATACTAATTGCATCATAAATTTGTCAAAAAAATATTGTCAGGTGTGTCAAAACAATGATTTCCATTTTTTTAACCAATTTTTTAGCAAAAAATTAAATTGTAAGGGTTTCGCACGCAATCCATATTTAACGAAAGAAAGCAACAGATAAGGATCCACCTTAAAAAATATAAAACAACAGATAAGGATCCACCTTAAAAAAATATAAAACGAAAAAGTAGTGTTGTTGATTGAAATAATTATTATTGTATTGTATTGCTAGCAGCATTGACTGCCTATTGTTACGTTTAAATTAATAAAATAAATAACTATTTTGTGTCTAACGACTTTGTGTTGTTTTAATCCAATATATCAGATCACTTATAATAAATCAGAAGTGGGATAAAGTGACCATGAGTAATTATGAGAAAATGAAAATAGAAGAGTTACGAAATGTGCTTACGGAAAAGGGTGTGGCATGTAATGGTACTAAAAAAGATTTAATTGCAAAACTGCGAAGCATAAACGCGAGTGAAGGTTTGCATGATGCATCTGATCTATCGATTGAACACGATATTGAAGAAATTGTGCCTACAATGATCGAAACAAATGAAAATAGTGAGGTGCGTGCTCAAATTGTTCGAGAAAATGATAAGTTACGTGATCAAATTGAATTATTACGAGAACATTCAAGATTGGTACAACAGTTAAAACAATTGGAGAGTGTTGCAGGAATTGAAAAATCATCAGCTATGGAATTTTCCAATAGGAGAGATTTAGAAATGCTATCCAAATCATTAAATATATTCAATGGAACGGGAAATTTCAATATTTGGAAAGCACAAATAGAAGCATTGCAAAAAACATATTCTCTGCCAGAAACGGAACTAAAAATTTTGGTAGTTAAAAAATTAGAAGGAAAAGCGGAGTTGTTTTACCACTCGAAATCAGAACATGTCGACATGAATTATTTAGACTTGTTAGCTGAAATGGAAAAAGTTTTTAATGTAAGACCGAATCGTGAAGCATTGAAAACAGAATTAAAAAATAGAAAATGGAGATTGAATGAAGACTTTGTGTCATATTACCAGGAAAAGCTTATTTTGAGTAATAAATTAAATTGTAGCGAGGAGGATACGATTGATGAGCTCATCGAAGGATTAAATAATGTGCATTTGCAGGTTCAAGCAAGACTGCAGTGTTTTAATACGAAAGAAGATATGTTGGTCTCGTTTTCGCGACTAACCGAAAAGGACAGATTCTTGGGAATTAACAACAATAAACCATTGGTGGAAAATAATCATCATAAAAAACAGCAAAGGCAGTATATATCAAATAATCAGTTACCGGTTAATATTAAACGGTGCTATAATTGTTCTGAAAAAGGACACTATTCATCAGAATGCCCCAAACCAAAAAGACAACATGGTTCCTGTTACGGATGTGGTAGTACTAAACACCAGATACACAATTGTCCAGAGAAAAAGGTAACAGAAAGACCAGGTAACGATAAAACATATTATTGTGATTACGTATTAAATAGTAAAATAGATAACGCTTGTGTGGAAATACTTTTAAGTTTTGAAAACGAAAATGTAATGAAATTAAATAAATTTATTAGTTTAGTTGATACTGGTAGTCCTATTAGTATCATTAAAGTGAGTTTGGTTCCAAGAAATTTAATACAAAACATTGAAAATTTAAATTTTTTCGGTATAAACAATAGTAGATTAGATATTATTGGACAAATAAATTGTCACATAATTTTAGATGAAATGATTTTTAAAAATAAATTTTATGTGGTACCAGACTCTACAATGAAAGTTAACGTTTTATTAGGAAGAGATTTTTTAACTAAATCAAATGCAAAATTTTCATTAAATAATAAAGAAATTAAGTTGCAAGAAAGTGATTCTTTTGAGCAAGATATTTTAAGTATATTTTTGGAAGATCATTTAAATCAAAACGAAGTTAGTTTACAAAATTGTCAATTAAATATTAATGAAAATATTAGTCATAATGTGAAAATAGAATTGTACGATTTATTCAATGAAAAGTATGCTCAGGCACAAAAACCTGATAAACCAGCATTAGATTACGAAATGGAGATTGTATTAGAAAACGAACAATATTTTCGTACAAATCCGAGACGAATATCTTTTGTAGAAAAGGAGCATCTTAAACAAATTTTGGATGACTTGCTCGATCAAGGTATTATTCAAATTAGTGATTCCCCTTATTGTTCAGCGATAGTATTAGTAACAAAGAAAAAGAAAAATCAGTATCGTTTATGTATTGACTATCGTGTTTTAAATAAATTGACTGTTAGGGATAATTTTCCTTTACCAGTGATTGAGGACTTAATTATTCAGTTATCAAATAAAAAATATTTTAGCTGTTTGGATCTTAAAAACGGTTTCCATCATATTCGAGTCGCTAATAAATCTATTAAATATACTAGTTTTGTGACACCATTAGGACAATACGAATACTTAAAAATGCCGTTTGGACTTAAAAACGGACCATGTATTTTTCAAAAGTTTGTAACAAGGATTTTTCACGATTTAATAAAAGAAAAAAAAATAATTATTTATATAGACGATTTGCTGATCGCGACATTCACAGTTAAGGAACATTTAGATATTTTGTCAAAAGTATTTGAATTGTTATCTGTAAATTTATTAGAGTTACAATTAGATAAATGCATATTCCTTAAAGAGGAAATCGATTATTTAGGGTATACTGTAGGTGCTTATGGTATTAAACCCAATGATGTTAATATTAAAGCAATCAGTGAATATCCTCAACCCTTAAGTATAAAAGAAGTTCAGAGATTCTTGGGAATGTGTTCATACTTTCGGAAATTTATTTATAATTTTTGCATCATAGCACAACCTTTACAAGATTTATTAAAATCGGGTACAAACTTTGAGTTTAACGGAAAACATATAGAATCATTTGAAATTTTAAAGCAGAAACTGGTTGAGCGACCAGTATTAGCTATTTTTAATCCTACCCATGACATTGAATTGCATTGTGATGCAAGCTCAATTGGGTTCGGTGCAATCCTATTACAAAAACAAGTAGACAAAAAGTTTCACCCAATATTTTATTTCTCCAAACGTACTACTCCGATTGAATCAAAATACCACTCTTACGAATTGGAAATGTTGTCAATAATCTATGCTTTGAGACGATTTAGAACTTACCTACACGGTAGAACATTCAAAATTGTAACAGACTGCAATGCTATTACATTAACAATAAATAAACAATTAGTTAACCCTCGTATTGCCCGTTGGGTTTTAGAATTGCAGGACTTTGATTATTCAATAGAACATCGAGGAAATAAAAGAATGCAACACGTAGATGCATTAAGTAGAGCAGAGATGATATTGATGATACATGAAGTTCCATTTGAGCATAATTTGGCAGTTCTACAGAGTTTAGATCCTAAGTTAGAGAATTTACGAAAAGAATTAGAAACACAGGAAAGTACGGTTTATGAATTAAGAGACGGATTAATTTATAAAAAAATTGATAAAAATAAAATAAGGTTTTATGTTCCAGAAGAAATGGAAATACAAGTTATTAGAAACTCTCATGAAACAATTGGTCATTTGGGAGTAGAAAAAACTATAGAAGTTTTGAGAAGAAATTATTGGTTTCCAAATCTTACAGAAAAAGTTCGAAATTATATTAAAACTTGTATCAAATGTATTGTATTTAATGTTCCTACTGGGAAAGTTGAAGGATACTTAAATAATATTCCAAAGGGAAACAAACCATTCCAGATTGTTCATGCCGACTTTTATGGTCCATTGGAACAACCACCGAAAACTAAGAAAAAATATATTCTAGTTATTATTGACGGATTTTCGAAATTTGTGAAGTTGTACGCAACTTCTTCTACATCCACAAAATGCGTAACAGATTGTTTAAAAAATTATTTTAGGGAGTATAGTCGTCCAAATAAGTTGATTACAGATCGTGGTAGTGCTTTTACTTCTAAAGATTTCTCAGATTTCATGCAAGAAAATCTCATTGAACATATTAAGGTAGCGGCTGCGTCCCCAAAATCGAATGGACAAGTAGAGCGAGTCAATCGAATGTTGACTCCTATGATTTCTAAACTGGTTGATAAAACAAATAAAATTTATTGGGATCAAGTATTGGGACAGATAGAATTTGCTATTAATAATACAATTTCGAAATCTACAAAATATTGTCCCAGTATGTTGTTATATGGTGTTTTGCAAAAAGGAGTGGTTAATGATAAAATTCAATATTATCTAGAGAATTTTGTTGAGCTTGACGATGAAGATACAGAATTAGAAGAAATTCGAAATGTCGCATCACACAATATTGTTAACAATCAGCGTTATAATAAATCCTATTTTGATAAAAGTAAAAAAGATCCCTACATGTATCAAGTTGGTCAGTTAGTTTGTGTGAAAAATGTAGACACAACAATTGGAATAAATAAAAAATTAATACCCAAGTATAGAGGGCCATATATAGTAAAAAAGATTTTAGGAAATGATAGATATTTAATTGGAGATGTAGATGGGCTTAGGTTAACTCAAAAAAATTTTGAAGGAATTTATGATGTTAGTCGAATGAAACTTTTTAAGGAATAATAATTTAAATAATACTTGTTTCAATGAATTAATTTATTTTTGTAAAATTTAGAAATATGAAAAAAAAAAATTTATTTTATTGTTCACCAAAATTATTAAATTCAATTACAATGGCATTTATAATATGCAAACGAATTTTTGAATATTATTTTAAATATTGAATAACATTGTTATTATATATTAGATAACATTATATTAATGAAATTATTTAATTTAATTTAATTGATAATCGAGGCCGATTATATTGTAGGATGGCCGAATTGTAAGGGTTTCGCACGCAATCCATATTTAACGAAAGAAAGCAACAGATAAGGATCCACCTTAAAAAATATAAAACAACAGATAAGGATCCACCTTAAAAAAATATAAAATGAAAAAGTAGTGTTGTTGATTGAAATAATTATTATTGTATTGTATTGCTAGCAGCATTGACTGCCTATTGTTACGTTTAAATTAATAAAATAAATAACTATTTTGTGTCTAACGACTTTGTGTTGTTTTAATCCAATATATCAGATCACTTATAAAATGAATTATTTTTATGACATGAAATTTAATCGAACATTAAATTAGACATGGAAATTTTTGGTTTTTTTATAATTTTTGGAATTTTGAAAAAAGTTTGTATTACTGATTTTGTTATAATTTTTGCGATACACTTATAATTTTGGAAAAAGTATTTTGAATTTCGAATTTTTGATTTGGAAAGAGTTTCAAGTTTAGATTTTGTAATATTTTTTGGAATATTTTTCGACTTTTATTTTGAAAAAAATTTGTAGTTCTGATTTTGTTATAATTTTTGCAATATTTTTGAAATTTTAAAAAAGTTTGTATTTTTAATATTGATAGAAATAAAGATAAAAATAAAAAACCAAAAACTTGGTTTTTTGAATTTTTCACATAAATTTTGAGGTTATGTGAAAAAGTGTTAACATAAAAGTTTTAGATCTTTTTATTACCTACAACTTTGTCATTTAACTTTTTTCCATAGGACTTTTAGTTTTGCCGGAAATCGAGATAAACCGTTTGTTACCCTTAAAAACTCACCCCTTCCCCTTCCCGACCTCAGATCGCCGTAGATTATTTTTCAATTCATTCTTATAATTTTCTCCCCCTTTTCTAATGGGTTTCATCCTACTATTATTTTTTTTTCACTTTTTATTATTTTTAAAGGCTTCTTCTACCCTGGTCTATGAAGCTAAAATTATTTAAATCCAAGAAAATCTGAAACTAAATAAATTTTAACATTTTCTTCATTTTAACTAAATCACAAATCCTTCTGAAATGAAAAAAAAAGAAAAAATAGTAAGTTTACAACAAAGCATAAAATACAACTAAACAATTCCAAAACAAAACATTGGGTTTTCTGGATTTTTCTTGTTAGTATCGTAAACTTGAGGTGAAACAAAAAATTCCACTATCACTTCTCAATAAGTAATTTCTAATATTTCTTTTTTCGTAAACAAAAAACTTCGAATTTGATTTTTTTGCTGGTGTTATAAGATATATAGTATAAAGACTTTAATGTATCGTTTGGAATTACTAGAACTAGAACGTTTGAAAACTATACAGTAAGAAAGAAATATATATATATAAATTGAACGGTTTAAATAACTATTTATTCTTACTACCAATAAGGGATTTAGGATAAACTTAATGTCACAAACCAAATTGGTGAAACATCTATGAGCTGTTGCAACCATTGAAAAACAGGTGGGATTTCATTGTATTAATTCAAAAAACTTAATGGCGCTATTCATTTGATATATTACTATCCTCGAGATCAAAGACAGTATGCGGATCAACTATTTTATCAACCATCCGAATAAAAATTTGGATAAATATTGATTGTTAAGTTTGTTGTTTAAAAAATATGTTTATTACTTACAGCTAAATAAATAAACAACAAACCAACTTTCTATTGACTTTTTATAATTGTTTTTATCATTGTCATTATGATTTTATTGCTGTTAAAATTAATGTCACGAGGATGATAAAATCACATCTATTTGAAAACCGAAACTTGTAATTTTTTTGTAATAGTATATTATGCAACGATCATGTAATGATGTATTAATAACCATTACATGTAAGTGGCATACGCTATTTTTTCTACACCCGATAAATAACGAAGAACTATAAAAGAATTAATCATCGACTCCTCCACATATATCGGAGAAAACAGAAAACGCAGTACAAAATATTTTGCCCCAAAAATCTAAGGGAGTGCACTAAAAAATATATCAACAATTACAATTTTGTAGAATTTTTTATAGAAATACGAGTAATTACTGTTATTGTATTCAACACAAATATAAATATAATATTTAATCAATAGAAACCCATAGTAAAAAACCCATACGAAAATTTCAACAAACGTCAAATGCATAGCATGTTTGATTGAAAAACTATGGGTTTCTATTGATTAAAAATCTGTATCGTAATGAAAATCTGTATCGAAATGAATATCATTATAAAACGGATTTTGGCCATATAAGTGTATTTTTATAGTACGGGTGTAGAAAAAAAAGATTTACCCGTTAAGTCCTTTAAATTAAAGATTACAAATGTTTATTTTTCCGATTACTATAAAATAGGTTGCCATGATATATTATTGTTTACATATCGGTAGCACCATACAACTCCGATACCTTACTATTTCGTATTCAAATATCTAACTTAAACATTTCTTGTCATTTAGAACCCCTTAAACACATTCCATTTGTTAAACTGTTGGTTGTTCAGTGATCCTTTTTCCAATAATATAACATACAAAAATCACGTATGAATTTTTTTTATTTATTATAATTTTCAACTTATTCAGTTTTCAATACATTTTCATATTTTACTTTTTCTTATTGAAATTTATCCGTTTCCTAATAAGCGAATACCAAAAGAGAGTAAAAAAAATTCTCATATATGCAAAGAATTTTACTGAATCAAAACACACATTTTTTATTTTATTATATTTTTTTATTTTTCATTTCGATAACGGAAATAAAATAAAAAAATCGATGGAAGAAAAAAATTTAAAAAAAAAAAGACAAACGCAAAAAATAAATAATTTTGTCACAAAAAAACGTTGAGATTATTTTTTTATAAAAAATTTCTTGAAAAATAAATTTTATATTGATAACAAAGCAAAATATTTGTTTTTGTTATTAAAGCTTATGTATTGAAAAATTGATATAATATGTAGGGGTTGTGTAAAAAATCTAATAAAAGACATGATTTGTATATAAATAAATAAATAAAATAAACTGAAAAATAAAATTTAAATATTTTTGTGAAACTTATATAATATATATTAAGTTATATATATGGCTTATTGCATTATATTTCAGCATATTTTTGGCAGTTTACAACCTTATAGTCACTTATTAATTTGTTTCAATTTTTGTCATATTACTTATTGAAAATGAGCTGGCCCATATTTTTTGTTCAACACTATCAGTTGGCCCTTTATACGGTTTTGAAATTCAGCATTTTGTTATTTTGCGATTATTTTTTGTAGTCACCTTAAGTGGTCTGTTTTTTGTTCTTATGCATTCACTTATACGAAAAGTACCAATATTGAAAGACCTTAAATCATTCTAAACTAATTCAAAATTTATTTTAGAAAAGTAACGTTAGGAGCGCAGTTATGCTAAAATAAATTTTGTTTAGACTTTCACTTGTAGGCGGCTCAGCCACCACTCCATAAGACTCCTAGTTTGGTCATTAGGGAGGGGTTACAAGTTTTAAAAGTGAAAAAAATGTATTCTTAATTTATTTCATTCAATATTTAAAATTTAAAAAGTTTGATAGAATATCGGCAAGAAGAAGGTTTCACTCTTGAATAAAGTCTAATTTAATGTATGTGTATGACCTATACCTAGTTATTTCATCAGAGGGCTTACAAGTTAAAAAAGTGGACAAAAAACAATTAATATCATTTAAAATTTAAAAAGTTTGTTACACCTTCGGAAAGGAGAAATTTCAGCCTTTTCATAAAGACGAAACTCATGACTGACCAACACCTAAATTATCCTCCAGAGTGCTTATATATAAGAAATAGGAAAGCAAATTAGTTTTCGAACTCGAATTTCTAATTCTAGTGGCCAAACTAGGTGTTGGTCATTCGTGAATTTAGCTTTTCCGTAAAGGTTGAAACCTTCTTCTTGATACCTTCCGATGGTATATCAAAGTTTTATAGCCATAACTCTGGCTGCGCTCTCTACAAGTGCAAAACTTGTCGACACGTACTTTTGTAAAATTAATTATTTATAACTTTAGAATGATTTAAGGTCTTTCAATATTGGTACTACTTGTATAAGTGCATATATGAGAACTGAAAACAGACCGATTTCGGTAAACAGTACAAAAAATAATCGCAAAATTGAAAAACTGCTGAATTTCAAAACCGTATACTGGGCCAACCGAAGGTTATGCAGCTCAACAAAAAAAACTGGTTCGCTTATATTCTACAAGGAATACGCAAAAACTAAAAAACAAAGATCGGTAATTATAAGTTTGGACCAAGTGCTGAAATATAATGCCTTAACCATATATATGTTACGGTTAAAGTAATAGATCCGGTAATGTAAAAATAAATCATTTATACCTAATAACTAATAAATTTTTGTTATTTTATCTTTACTTTATTGTACAATAATATACTGTGCTAAAGTGTAGTGCAAAAGCTTTGTTCAATTTGCTACTCGACTAAATTTCTCGCCATTTGACTAAACTGCCGATTAAATTATTAGCATAATTTGAATGACACATAACGGAAAATAAATAGGAAAATTTTCGGTTTCTTCATTTAGTTTTTAGAGTTTCGTACTTTGAAAAATTAAAAATGGCACCTTATTGGTGAGACTTCAGTGTCCGTCATAATTTCTACATAATCGGCACAGTTTTCCACTTATTTTCGCAAATGTTAAATATTTTTGTGCAAACTCTTATCTACGAACATTGCAAAAGAAAAAATTCACGGGTGTAGGAATTTTGCTTACAAAAACTACAAAATTTGTTTGGTTGTTATACTTTCAAATGTTCATTGGTCGAGGTTGAGAGTAGAAAGTTAGAAAAAAAAATTATTTTTGCTCATGTCAGGTGGGGAAGGATGTCATCTGAAAGGTGACGTTTTTGTTACACACATTATTTTTTTGTGGTTTTAGAATTATTGTCAAAAATGTGAAATTTGTTTGCCCTTCCCTCCCTCCTTATCTATGAACATTATAAACGAAAAAATTTTAAAAAATTCACGGGTGTATGAATTTTGCTTAAAAAAACTAAATATTTTTTTTTGCTTGTTATAATTTCAAATGTTCATTGAACCCCACCTTCAGGTTGTCAGGAGGGGTGTCATATCAAAGGTGATTTTATTTTGTAGTACAAAACATTTTTTTTTGTAATTTTCGACAGCACAGTTTTCGACTTATTTTCGAAAATCTGAAATTTTTTTATCCTCTCCTTATCTATACGAACAATACAAAAGAAAAATTTTTTTAAAATTCATGGTTCTAGGAATTTTGCGAAAAAACTAAAATTTTGCTTAATTGTTATAATTTCAAATGTTCATTGAAGGGTTGAGAGTAGAAAGTTCGAAAATAAAACTATTTTTGATCATTTCAGGGATGTGATGTAAAAGGTGATTTTTTTTACTCCAAAACAATTTTTTTTGGTAATTTGCGAAGGCATCGTTTTTGGTTTATTTCTAAGATTGTGTTTTGGAGAAAAACTATTGTCGTAGAATAATATATACATGAAACCCTCGACGAGCGAGTTAAATTCGCATCTTTCCGACATTTCTGACTTCGCCACAATTTTCACACGCCGTCGAAGAAAAAAAATCTTACATATCCCAAATTTTGTTTAATCTTTTGTTGTGGACCATCTTCTATCTAAATAGCCAATAAAAAAGGTATATGTCTGTGGGTGGGTAGCTCGGTGGTTGCGTGGGTTTGACAGACCCGCATAGGATCGTGTAATGGAGAACTGGGTCCATTGGAAACACCAATGGATCAGTAGGTGCAGGCCGCGCACCTAGCGTGGTTGATAACCCTGAACTCAGGGTTCAGCCTCAGCATGTGGGTTTGAGGAAGTGTACCTGCCACCCCAGCACAAATAAAATTATACAGATCAGAAACAAAAAGAAAAGTGCAAAAAGGAGATTGTGGCAACCCTCAACCTCCAACCCCATTATTAAATGGTATTGTTGTAAGACATTAGGTACGATTAAAGGCCAAACAAATACCAGAACATATATATATATAGTAATTCAATATAAGAAAGTGACTCACCCCATGATTTTAGCAGATCCAACTTCTCTCCACTTTCCTTATTCTTAGTCTATCATTATATGCTTGTTATCTACCGAAAATAATTTGTGTTGGTTGCGCCAAACTTGTACTGGTGATTGTAGAACGCCAATCCCAAAATATAACAAATCGTTGAACGATAGTAAAAAAATGAAAATCAGCAACAATCAGCCATAGTCATACCATAATAATCAACAATAGTTATACAATAATAATTAGCAATAATCAGCAAAAGTCGGCCATATAATCAGTAATAATCATAAATTGTTGAAAAATCGATGTAATTGTTGCGTCAACTGAAATGGCTATTGTTGAGCAAAAATCATTAAATAACATGACCAACAATCATGAATTGATGTTGAATTGATGGAATTATTGCGCCAGAATGCTAGGAAGAGCGTTGAATATTTATAAGATTTACTTATAAATAAGATTTACTTTTTTTGTAACTCAACAGTTTATATTTAACCACGCAAACCAAAAAAAAAGAAACACTAACAAAAACGAAACCACGATTGTTGGGGTCATTGTATTGGGTTCTTTCAATTTTTTTTCTTTTTTAAACAAAACAACTTAAATAATTTTTGTTCTATATGTCCTCCAGACACCACATAAACTAATTGATTAATTCACTAGAGGTAAATTTAGGCTAATCGTAATGTAATCATCTCTTTCTGAGACGAATAATTTTAATGATTATTCCTTAAATAATTACACGGCATTTTGTATTTGGTTTTTTTTATACTATCACAATTGAACTAACTAACAATGATTTTTTTTTCTTAGTTCTCGGATGAGATTAAAATTATACTATTATAATTACACAAAACAAATAAATAACAATGATTTTTTTTAATGACACGGTATTTTGTATTTTTTTATTTTATACCATCACAATTGAGTTAAACTTCATTTTATAAATTGCACGGCATTTGGTATATTTTATTTGTATGATCACAATTGGGCTGAATAAGAAATTAATTTTTTTTTGTTTTATTATTTCTCGGATGAGATTAAAAATTTTTCTAATTACAAAACAAATAAATAACATTGATTTTTTCTAATTATACTCACAACTCATCAACATAATAATGACAGCTCATCAACCATTTTATCAGAACTCCCCAAAACATCAGTCGGATTCCAGTATTTATAATTACTAAAAACATCGAAATCGATGCGTTCGCAATCTATGTTTCAATAGTTACAAATATTATGGTTGGCAAAAATGTAGCAAACACAGTCGCAACTGATAAAACATCCTCATACCACTTGATGACACTTTGGTATATGATCCAGGTTAACTCGAAAGAGATAGATCTGGATTCATTTCAGAATTGGACAAAATGGTGGAGAGCCTCCCGAACACCTGTAAGTTCGAATCTTCAACAACGTTTAATCCTAGCTATAATCTTTTTGAAAGTTGGTGCTTAAGGTTTTAGTACTGTTTAGTACAAACCAACTTCCAGTTTGTCACATCTGGGGGCAAAGGGTTGGTCGTGAAAAACATAGATAAAACTTGGTTCACAACATTTCTGCATCCCAACTTCCGGTTTTTCACTTCCAGTAAAAAATTTTTTTTTGCAATTTTTGAATTTTTTTCAGTGTCCTTATGCTACAGCCTACAATAATGAAGTGATTATGATGAAACTTACGAAAAAAGTTTCTATTAGTGTGAGAAGATAATGATCAACTTTTGGAACACATTGATCAAAGTGGTGGTGGTCCACCATACAACTGCTGACTTTGCACATTTTGTTTTCAAAGTTTTTGGGAGCATACAGATTTCGTTCATTGATCCATTTTGATGATACTTTGATAAAAGATGGAGATTTGAACGCCTATAAGAACTGATTAGTTATTGGCCGATATTAGAATAACTGGTGGGGGACCCGAGCACCTGTTTATTTGAAATTTCAATAACATCAGTTCCTGATCATTAATTTTGATTAAATATGGTATATATGCTTACAGTATCATTTGTAACAGTTCCGCATTCCAAGTTCCAGTTTGTCACTTCCGGTAAAAAAAAATTTACATTTTGAATTCGTACAACAGGATCCATGTCTGAATTGAGATACTAAAGCTTTCTTTAACGTTTTTATAATTAGAACTACGTGACATCTATAACATCGGTTAGCCATTAATTAAAGAATTTGATGGGTATTAGCTCACTATCCAAAACATTTTGTTTCCAGAACTGTGGTGAAATTTGCATATGCATCAGCGTCGCAATTTTTTTTACATAGATTTTGTATATATTCAGCTTTGACCTGGTCCGAAGGGATAATATTTTAATTTATATGACAAATCTTTAAAACAAATTCCATGGGGACTTTTCAACTTTCAGCTGTTTGGAGCCGGCTATTTAAATTTGACAACACATTTGACAACACAGTCTACTAGAAATAAACATATTGGGGTTTCTCTATATAAACTTTTCAGTTCATAACAAAAAAATTCACAAATTCACATTGTCACTCCTCAGTACTGCTGATTCGAATCCTTTGTTATAGACACGAATCACGATATCAATTGCATCACAAAGACGATAAACATCAACCTTCATAAAAGATCTGATATATATGTGTATACGATTTTTTAAAACTGATCCAATCCTGGTAAGCCTAAACTCTAAAAAATTATGAACTTTTCTTTTCAAACAATATCGACAAAATTACGGTTACCGACGAAATTAAATAAGAATGCCTGCTCTTGGAAGATAACCAAAGCTATTTTGTTCCCCCACTAAAAGACGTTAAGCTATTGCTATTGGAGATAATTTTCTTATGGACACCATAAGTGTGAAATAAAAATTATCCAATTACCTAAAAATTGAAAAACACTTCAACATCTTATCAATTTTCTTTTCTGTTATAAAGTATAACAGAACCCTTACATTATAATAAAATGAAGATGATCCAATTTTCTTATTTAAAATTAAAATACAAAAAAGAGATCCTTTCATGTCATTTTTATATCATTTTCGATTTACTATAAAATATGAAAAAAAAGATTCAATCATAAATAAAACAAGATAAAAAAAACAATTCTGATAAAAAGCACAAAAAATCGAGATATAAAAAATGTTGTATGACGAAAGCATAGAAAGGTTTAATACAAAATTTTTTTCTCCATCTATTAAAAATGCTTTGTATCCTTAAATCGTTCCTTGGAATTTGAAGGGTGACGACCATTTCATCGCTTCCTAAAATGTATCCAATATATTATCGATTTCCTTTTATATGTTTTTGCATTTATCGTTTGATTTATCCTTTATTCATTTTCTTTATATCGATTTTGAATTCTTTTTTGGTTATACTTCAAGTGTATATGCGAGCATGTTTGTCATTTTTTTATATTTGAAAGGATAAACATTTTTAAGGATGTTTAGTTAAGGCAAACTCAATATTCTTGGTAAAGGCTTATTTTTGTTATTATTTTGAATTTAGGTTCATACTCATTCAATTTAGAAGGATTATATTTTTTTTCTGTACATTACTTACGATTGTCGTTTTATTTATTTTGGTTATCATTTCTTTTATGTGTGCATTAAAGAAAATTTCAGGTAAGTAAATACTAGAGCAGTCACTTAAAACGTGTGAAGAGTATATTTATTTTAGGAATCAGTGCTTGACTTAGTACAAAATTAATTGTTTTGGTTTTTATTGATAAAATTTTGGGCTTTCAAGAGGTTTCCACAGTCGATTGTCTCAGAAACCATAAGTATCAACGACTAAAAGTAGATTGTTTGTAGCTGTATCTTATGAGAAAATCATGTTATTTTACTCATTTTTAAGCCGTTTGAAAAACAAATCGCATTGAAATAGATATAAAAGGATGATTAATTGCTTTCGACCCTTGAGAAACTTCGAATCATATCAAAATAAAGTACAATGCAAATAATAGCGATCATCTTGAAATTTATAGTAATTTTTTCATAACAGTTGCTATGACAATTTTGGTTTTGTTTATTATTTTAATACGCGATTGTCCGGAATAAATATATATATATATATATATATATATATATATATATATATATATATATATATATATATATATATATATATATATATATATATATATATATATATATATATATATATATATATATATATATATATATATATATATATATATATATATATATATATATATATATATATATATATATATATATATATATATATATATATATATATATATATATATATATATATATATATATATATATATTATATTACTTATCATAGTAAATAAACAATAATGAAACGGTCCTACATCAAAGTACTGAAAACTGTATCTTAGGTGAAAATTTCTAGTTTGGTTGTAGAAAAAATTAAAAATCATCTACTGGAGAATAGTTTCAGTAAAATAATAGTTTAAGTAATATATTAAATAAAAAAATAAAAACAATTTAGAGATATTAAAAGTACTCTTAGTTTTTTATTTCGAATCAAGATTCTATTAAAACGAAATTTGAACAAACGTCAAATAAATTTCAAAAACGAACTGCCCATAACGGAAAGCTACAATTAAACAACAACAATCGTTTAATCAATATCAATAACAATTGTAGCGGTATAACTCATCTCATACTAATTTCTTTTTCATCTTTCTAAAATATATCAGTCTTAATTATGAATAAATTATGTATTTAATTTATTTTAATTAACCGACAAAAGCCTGCCATTTTTCTTTTCGTTTTTTATTCCTTCAAAATATCTCAAATCCTCTGACAACGAATAGTAGAAGCTGGATATGAAAAAAGAAAATAAATTAACCTAATCATTAATCAACATTTAGGCAAAATGTTTTATTTCATGCTAAACTCTGATGGGGAAAGAGAAATAATTTATTTTCTTATACAATTTGCATTCTATGAGTATTTTCCTTGCGTGTTTTTTCATCGTTTTCTTTGATAATTTTTTCTTTGAAATAATTGTTAGTCTGTTAGTAGAAGTAAAAAAATTATTCTTTGTAATATTTGTTGAGCTCGGCGGTGGAAAAGAAGCAGTTTAACTAAAATAATTTAGTCATTATCGTCGTAGATTAGTATGTTAATATAGTAGCTATAGTTTGAATCAAAACTGTTTGAGTTTCGTCTGTAAATTATATTTTGGTATATTCATGCAGTGTAAACCGTGATGTATGAACGTGCTTACAGACTATTCCAATATTCTTAAAGAAAAATTAGAACCAACGAAGAAATGAACGAATCAGGATTTGATGAAACTACACCCACATCCATTTCTCTAACCCAGTTCCATGACGAATATTTAATTTGACGCTAAATCTAGCGCTTATGGTTTGTTTCTCAGTTTATGGTTTGTTTCCTAAATATTTTTATACCTATAATTAATATTTCAATAAAAAATGTATCTCCGCTCTAAATTATAAATATTTTATTACAATTTAAAAAACAATATGAAAATATGAACAATATGAAACAATATGAAACAAACTGTCATCTATCTGCAATTGCAATAAGCATTTATTGTGTCTGTGTATTCTTTTGTTTTTAAAACAAAAAACATTTATAATAAATTTGAAGTTTTAAATTAAGTAGCAAGCGCGGCGATATATATACAAAATATATTTATATATTATTACTTAATAATAATTTAAAAGTGATTTGTAGCCATATATAGGGTATGCAAAAATTTATTAAAATTTTATTTTAATGTTCCAATGCAACGAATTTAAGTATTATTTTTTCCAATTGTGGTTATTTTTTTCCAATTGAAATAACAACGCGTAAAATTACTATTTTTCGCCCTAAGCGTAAATATTTGAGAAAACACACTCAAATATCAAAAGAAAAAAATTCATTATGCTCATTTTTAAACCGACATGTGTTTTGTGAAATTTTATTTTGGGAAAATTGTTTAATCTAAAACTTTTTGGTTTATTTGTAATTTAATATAGAACTAAAATTAAATAAATTGGTTGCTAAAGAAATTTAGAAATAAAATAACAAACAAAAAATTATTTGAAGTTAACAATTTTCTAAAAAAATATTTTACAAAACAAGTGTATACTTAGCAATACAATAGATCAAATACAACTGAAAAACAAAAGGTTTAATTAATATAGAAATTTTTAAAAAAAAATTGGTTGCTATAGAAATTTAGGAAAATAAATATGAAAAGCAAAACTACTTGGATTAAACAATTATCTCAAAAAATATTTTACTATTTTGTGTAAAAATATATATTTTATAAGAACTGAATCTAAAAAATTATGGTGCAAATTATGAAACTTTTTGCAATCCATACCATTTTCGACCAATCTAGTTTCGAACCAATGAGAAAATTTTAAACTTTATAAAAGTTTATCATTCTCATCAGGGCTAGCCGACTAGATGCAAATGCAAATAATACAGAATCTTATACTCTGTAGTGAAGAGCTTCTTCGCGGCATAGCAGCGAGGTGGCATAGCAGGTCACGCACCTGGATGAGATTTATTTAGCCCCATGCCAGCTTCAGCCTATGGGATCGAGAAATAATTCCTGCTGCTTCATTACAAATAACCGTATAGTACGCGAGAAAACATGATAGGAACGGATATGAAAAAAAGGCAAGTGAAAGACTAAGACTCTGGCGACCCCGTAGGCCAAAGAACCACGATCATCACGTCCAACCACATACTTCAACACACGATCACACACTATCACACTTCATAGACTCATACACTCTTACATTCTCATACACATGCGCACCCATACACACTATCAGATTCAGTACAGCTACCACATTCGATCAAACGGATTAGCTTGAAACCATGGTCAGAATTGTTGCTATACACAATATGAGATAGGCAACCAGATTACAAACCATTTTAGTTTTGGTTACAGGTTAGGTTAGAATGACATACCAAAGTTTGACTTTTCATTGATGCTAGATACCTTGCCCTATCTAGCATTGATGCTAGATAGGGCATTCTCAGGATACAGAAACAATCGATATGGAGGGGTTAAGGTAGACATTTCATCTAATATATGAAGAATTTGATGTTTAGCACTATCACCAATCCATGATTTAATTAAATGATGCATTTTCCAGTATTCTTCACCATCATCCTCAACTGCCGATATCGAATCACTCAATTCACTAGCTTTTGTTAAATTAGTCATCTTTACCAAAAAATATCTGCAGAATCCATCTAACGATAATTGGGTTAACAAATCCGCTGAAGTGGCTGAAGCTAAAGATATTGAAGAACTTAGAATATTTTGACATCGACACTTGTTCTGTTTCCTCATTATAGTTAATCAATGAATTGTCAGAATTTGATTTCCATAAATTTTATTGGACCCAAATCTCCACTTTAACATTTGATGTTAAGTCAACATCGATTATATTATTTAACATTTAGAATTTTGAAAAAAAAATAACCTGTTTCCAAAAATAAATAATTATATTCAACAAAAAAAAAATCTTTCCATACAATTTCAATTTGGGTATGATATCCATAATCAAATAGAATGAATCATTTTAGCGATTGAACCTTAACAAACTATCCATTGTTGATTCCAATCACTTTTTAGTTTTTATAATAATCAAATTTCTGTTTTTTTGTTTTTTTTTTTATTTCTGCAACTTCTCATTCACCTGTTGGATTGGGACAACCATACGCGCATGCACCATAAACACTCGCACACACTCACCAACATCCACCCTTCCATATCCACACACTCACACATCTACACACATAGCCGTAATCATGCTAATCTCTTATTTTAAATAAAATACAATATAACTCACCCCATGGTTCGGCCATATCCCGCCTCAACGCTACACTACTCACTCATCATCATTAGGTGTTTTGTTGCTTAAATCAAAGAAGTCCGCATGCAGGAAGACAACCAGTTTGTCAAATGGATAATATACAAAAACTTAATGCCGAGTACTATATCTGTTGATGTTTCAGACGTATGTCCAATCTTCAATCTTCTTCCTTGATCCGAGTGTTTACACAGATCTCAAACTACCGTTTGCTTCAAGTATAATCAACAGTAATTCGGTTCACAGTTTATCATAGGAATTTATCTTTTCTTTATTGCAATTATGATCTAATCAATGTTTTTACACCGGGTTTAACTATTATTTTCTATACATATAAATTAACCCTCAATCGTTACACAGTTTATCACAGGATCCTTTTTTTTATTAATATTACGGAATCTTGATTATTTAGTTTTAACTACAAATACCATTATCGGTTACTTTACTGTAAAAACTGAATTTTTTTGACTAGTCTTACTATCACAGAATCTTGAATATATTATTTTATTTATCAATATAATTATCATTTATTTTATTATATAACAGAATATCACAGAATTTTTTTGACTATTTAATTTATGCTACAAAGACAATTACCGGTTGCTTTACTGTAAAACAGAATATCACAGAGTTTTTGAGCTTATAGTACTATCACAGAATCTGGTATATTTAACTTTATTTAACAATATAATTATCGTTTATTTTATTGTATAACAGAATATCACAGAATTTTTTTTTTGACTAGTCAATTTTTCTTTATCAGATACATTTTTTTGTTCGTTTACGGTGAAACATAATATCACCAGCTAATAGGTAAAAGCTTCAACTCACTTTATGTAGCCACCGTTAGGATTGTTGGATTCTGTATCAAAGATCAACAAAAACAATTTTATATCACCTTTGAGCTATCGTATGTTAGAGTCCGGTTTATCTCCATAATTTAGTTTCGCCTCTCGAAACTATCTTCTGTTAGTTTCGTCTCGTTTTCTTTTTCTAAAATTCCACAGCAAAAGAAACACACCGCAAAAATTAATATGGTGAACGTCAAAACTTGAAATCAGTTAATTTCTCAAAATGACAATCGACCAAGAGTCACAATATACTAATAAAATAAGAGAGCGAGGATAGCTGTCATCTACTATTTATATGCGGTTAACGCCGTTTCTTTGTTTATTCCCCAATAACGAATCGATAAGGTAGTTTCTTGGGAAATTATATTCTTGTTTTATCGTTAGTTATTATACCCATTAAGGAGTATGGACTGCTAGTTTGTAATAAAAGTTGGAAAAGATTTTAAAAAAAACATTGTTTACGAAACAATTGACCGAATTATATATGTAAATAGCGCGATTATAGATTAATGATAATACACAACCATTTTCTGACAATTTTATAGCGATCAATGATTACAAATTAAATACAGGAAATCACATTGAAAAATATTATTAATGATAGACGATTGTAGGAAATCTACCTGGAAATAGCGGAAGTACGAATACAAATTGCGCAAAGGAAATTACATTGGGGAAATATTGCACAACTGGTTTATGTGCATTTATTTAAACGAAAAACTATTGTAGATGGCAACTACGGGTTGAGTTTAAAAAATAAATAATTATGTAAGTCCCTGCCAATGCAAATTTGATTCGTATGAAAAAGTAATGAATCAATAAATCAGGGAATTATACAACCGCGTTAGGATAATAATTTTTTTTTTAACGGAAACCACAGTAAATGATGACTATGGATTGAGTATAAGAAACTATGTGTACAGGACAAAATGAAAACGACTATAAAAATTTCTGTTAAGGCATGTTTTGCGTGTATGGGACAGTGGTTCGAATTTCAATTACGACGTTTGAATTACCCGTCATAACAACTCGTACAAAAAATCTTGTATGTAATTTGGGTATAAAGTATCTTTTTTGCTTTCGAGTGTTTGTTGTCCTCAGCCCAATTTCACTCTAAAGCAAAAAGACCTACTTTACACCCTTAGTACATAAACAGCTATTTCAATTCTGCGGCAGTAGACACATACCTACTCAATTGTGATTTAGGTATATGAATATATACTGTTTTGAAAAATAATTTATAATTTTAATCAGATTAGGATTCGAGGGTGATATGAAAATAAAAACACGTAACTTTACTGTTGTAGTATGAGAAAAAAAATTGCGTGAGGGTTGTGATATTAAGAAATTTCGAAGAGAAGTTCCTATTTTAATTTACAACAATTGTGTAAATCATTGGAAGATTTTAATTACTCTACTACATCACGATAGAATGGAATTTTTTAGCAGATTTATTACAGCCTCTGCTGGTAACACTAATAAGATACATTATGCGACGTATTATCGCCAGTGCAACAAGGGCAATCGCAAAAAATACCATGAACCAAGAAACTACCAAGAAAAAACTTTTGGATCCAAATTCAAAGTTCGTTTACGTTCAAACAAATCTAGTTGGCTACGATTTAATTTGAAACAAATATACCTAATAAATATTTCAGTTTTGTTTTTTGGTTCAAATAGATTTCTTCTGTCTTTTTATAGTTTCTTATTAGTGAAAAGCACTATAATTTCAAAGTTTTCAACAGAAATAAGTTTTATTTTAATTGTTGTGGGAGAACAGTGAATTTTCGCAAATTTTAAAATACGGTGTTATTGATAGTTTAAATTTTTGGTGTCTAATTTGTTAAAAATTAATATAGTAAGGTGTACTATTGAAGATCATTCCATTGACTCTCCGGATTTCTAACCAGAGGGACAAATATACCTAAGATTCGTTTTTCCCAGGATATCCAGTTCCCTCCCTCGAGGAAACAGGATGGCTTCAGAATTTCGTTTCACGTTCTCTAAACTACTGTCAAAATAAAAAAGAGCTAGAAAAATTGCTTTATAATTTCTTCGTATTATTTTTTGAAAAAAATCAATAAAATGAATTCAATCAAATATAAACCAAACATTTTTTAAATATCTGCACAGGGCCCCCAAAAGTTACAATACGGTACTGGATACATTTTATTTCTTATTATTTTAGCCTAAAGTGTTATCCTGGAGCTTAAATTCATATAAAATGGAAAACAGACTGCATTTTTTATCAGCGTAAACTTTTAAGCAACTCAAAAAATTTTTTCCTATTATTTGAAAATTCAACTACTTTATATCAACCATACATTAAAAACGAAATCTTGAAAATCAAATCTCCACTCCACTATTTGATATTTCCGTTTATTACATTGCGTCCTTAAATTCAAAACAGATTTTCATTTTATCAGTCACGATAAACGACGGTAAAATTTATACGAACATCACACCAAACCTTTTCAAAACGAAAATAGCTTCGATAAAATTCAGTAAAACTATATTATGTGAATATATAAATGTTGATCCATTTACTTGATAATAAAGAATGAAATACGTTTAGTAAAATGATGGTACAACAGATGACAAAAAACTTTAAACAAATTGAAAACGTTTGCCTCTTTCCCTGTTCATGTTGGATATAATGAGAGATTGTTGATAAGCATTATAAGGTTAGTTTAGGAAGACCATTCTGAGGGTGAAATGTATAAATACCAAAGGTGAGTAGCCATACCAGGAAAAGAATTTTTGCTATTTAAGCACTACCTTTTTGGAAATCATCTAGAAGTTTTCTAAAAGCGACAAGTGTCCATGATGCAAAGATCCGCCAGATCATATAAAGGTGCGTGCACCCAGAAACTTGAGTCCAGTCTGAGCCAGAAGAGCACAGAGAAGGGAAGGTGAAGAAATATTTTCCGTTCTCCCCATCATCGCACCAGCAACAGTAGTCTTGAAAGAAGGTATCTAGTCTGCTCGGTTGTTTTTCTATAAGACAGTGTGACCCTACGAGACCAACGTTGTTTAAGGCTCCTTCAATATCGCAGAAAGTAGCCATAAAATATTCATTACAGTCTATAGAGATTTCTCAATTGGATGTAGGAAAACATAAAAAATCTATCAATCTTTCCAACGTTTTCAGTGATAAGAAGAAATAAAAATAAGTCTTAGGGACTCTTTGGACTTTGAGCATCTTAATGATTGCAATGAGGTCGTTTGCCCTCCTTAGCTTATATAAAGGTTATGCTTGTTTCGGTTAATTTTCTGAGCATGCGGTAAAGTACAAGGCTGCTCCTTAAAACCACTAGCAGCATAGTCAGGTCAATAGCTTTTTGAGTGTTTGCAGGGATGATACCATCCAGTCCTGCGGACTTGAAAAGCTTAAAGTTTTCAACAGCTCACAATATTTTGCCTCTACTAATGATTTGTTTGGAAAAAACTGACCCTATTTCCATGCGTCATTCCGAGTGTCTCAGATCAACTCGTGTTTTTAGTAGGCGTTTTAAGGTCTCAGCACAGAAACTGATTCACTGACTATCCGGTTGTTGGAGATAACTTGTGATGAAGAGCTGCTTCGTTGAAATCAACGAAGTGACTTAGCAGGTCGCGTACCTAGCGAGATTAATTTTGTTTGCCCCAGACCAGCTGCAGCCCATGGGAACGAGTAAGAAATCCTGCTACTTCATCACAAATAAACAATAGTACGCGAGGAACTTGATAAGAACGGCAAATAGAAAAGAAACAAGTGAATTAACTAGACTCTGGCGACCCCCATACAGGAAAGAACCACGATCACCATGTCCCACCCCATATCTTGAACATGCTTACACGCTCTCGCACCTCACACACTCGCTCATTCACACACTTTCGCACTTCATCCAATCCCACACCCACACGCCGTCCATATTCCCATATACTCACGCTTGCGTACACACTCATACACACGTCCATGCCCATATGCACATCCACATCCCACTCAACAGTTACCCCATTCGTACGCTCATACACCAAACTTACTCGAGGGTATGCTTCATCCATAATGCTATATTATTACCAGTGGTTCTGACATTCTCAACGTTGAATTGCATTTGCAGATTTCATAGTTGATTCAATGGAAAAAAGAAAAACAAAACAAAGAAAACAAAGGCATCCCATACACACCACTTGTAGCAGCCAAGCCACCGTAGTCAATCAGGCAGATTAGCAGGATAGTATTTTAATAAGGGTTGTTATGAGATACATAATTTGAGTACCGTTCAAGATTAGCAGGTAAGAGTGGATATACTTGTAGGTTTAATTTGAACATTCTCAATTTCCTAACATGAGGTGAGATGTTCCAGGCCACACTTCAAACGTCAGGATTTACTAAAACCCATCCAACTGTTTCCTCTAGTATAGACTGATCATACTGGTGCAACTCATACCCTGAGTCCATTAACGACGACAGTATAGCTGTGACGTAGTGCCAGAAGTAACACATTGCCAAAGCATTATCCGTTGAGATTCATTGATTGAACTAAATATTTGTAGGAAAAACGGAGACTGATGATATTTGTTTTTTCCATCGACCATGTCCTCGGGTACTACTCTAGTCGTGATCGCTAAATCATGAATGGTGGTTCTGTTTTAATCCATCACTAAACTCACATCAACCTAAATCAATTGATTATGAATTGATTGTTTTTAATTTTAATTCTAGTTAGTTTTTTTTTTTGTTATAACGAAAATCTATTAATTTATAATAATAAAATTGTTGGTTTTTTTATATTTACGAAAAAGTTCTAGTTTACAGGTTTCTGATAAAATTCTGACAGTCAGACGCGCATATATCTATTACACCCACAGTCACACACACACATAACCATACCAAAGAAGTAATGAAATTGACTCACCCCATGTTGTAGTTCATCCCCTTCCAAATCCTATCCCGTTAGCATCTTAATTACCGAATGATAATTGTATACAAGGCAGCAAAAAAACTGAAGAAACTGCCACAAAAATAGCGGTATCCAAGAAAACACCCAGACAGATGGTGGCAGAATATCGTTCCCAATTCAGCAGATATAATCAAAAATGAGCGTTGGATGGACAAAACCTCTTCGTATTAAAAGAAACAGTTGCGGCTGCCTTTCGTACTCTTCGCCTCGACAAATATTCTCCTCACATATTATAAATCAGAAAACAATAATGGACAGTTTCCTCTTCGCCGTTATTAGCAGTAAAAAAAATGTTTTCAAAAATTTTGTTTCATCCGGTCACCGATGATGAATCACCGCTTATCTTGCAAACAAAATTACACCCAAACGGCTAATGCAGCCCACCGGATAATTTCTCTTTTTGGTAATTTATTGTAAATACCCGGTTAACAAACACAAACGAATAAAAATTTTCATTTGACCTTTCCTTATTTATGTAAATTTTACTTACGGTATAATTTTTGTTATATTACTATTACACAACCAGTCTGAGTAAAACTTTGAATTACTCTTTATTGTTATATTTTCTTGTTATTTATTATTTAATTAAATTGAACTAACATTGACAGTCAATTGAATATTTTCAAAATCTTTCATAGAATAGAACAACGCAACAACTAAATTAATTTTTCTATCTTTAACTCTAAGTAAACTGAATAAATTATCACCTAGCAGACAAAACATTACATTAAAACACGTATTTCATTATCTTTAACTAATATTGACAGTACATAATTTTTTTCAAAATTTGTTTGCTTCGTTCCTAATATCACAACAACTAGATTTTTCTATTTTTAATTCTAAGTAAACTGAATAAATTAACACCGAACAGACAAAAACATTTCATTAATACACTTCTTTCATTTAATTTAACTAACATTGACAGTGAATAAATATTTTCACAATTTGTTTTTTCAGTTTATAATATCACCACTGCGAAAACTTTCTATCTTTGATTCTAATGACACTGAGCCAATTATGACTGAGAAAACAAGCCATTTTATTAAAAAAAACTTCTTTCATTTAATTTAACTAACATAGAATAAGAATTCAACTAACAGTGAATAAGTATTTTCATAATTTGTTTTCTCAGTTTATAATATCACAACCGCGACAATCTTCTATCTTTGATGCTAATAATACTGAGCCAATTATGTCCGAGAAGACAAGCCAGTTTATAAAAAAAAATTATTTCATTTACTTTACCTAAGCAGAGTTGTATTATCGGCGGCAAGTTTTCAGAATCTTGCGAGAAATTTCCGTATCAAAAACAAAATAACATCACTTGATGCTCACTCAAATTACAAAAAAGAAAATTGATTGTGACATGTCAAAAATCAAATCATGAATCCCATCAGATAATTAGAAGACTAAGAGTCACAATAGAATAACAAAAATAAGAGGGCGAGGCTAGCTGTCAACTGCTATTTATTTGCGGTTAATCGATAAGGTAGCTTCTTGGGAAATTTTATTTCCGTTTTATCGTTAGTTATTATACCCATTAAGGAGTAGGAGTGCTAGTTTGTAATAGAAATTGGAAAAGATTTTTAAAAAAAATTGAAACATTGTTTACGAAACAATGGAACGAATTATATATGTAAATAGCGCGTTTACGGATCAATGATAATATACCCCCGTTTTCCGACAATTCTATAACGATAAACGATTACAAACTAAGCATAAGAAATTACACTGGAAAAATATTACTAATTGATTGACGCTTGTTGGACATCTACCTGAAAATAGCGGAAGTACGAATACAAATTGAGCAAAGGAAATTACATTGGAGAAATATCACACAACTATTTTTCTGATAATGAATTTTTGTGGTGGAAACTATAATAAATGACGACCATGGATTGAGTATAAGACTATGTGTACAGGACAGAATAAAAAACGACTACGAAAATTTACGCGAATGCAAATTTGATGCGTATGAGAAAATGGTGCATGTCTAAATCAGAGATTTTATATAACTGCTTCATCGATCACCAGGCTACGACATAACAAACTTGGGACGGTGGGACTAGTTGATAATACTTTGCGAAGTCTTGATGTCTCAGGGGACTCCTATATTATACAGTATAGCCTCCAAAAATCACTTTTCGCACTTCTTAGCTCATATTTATAAGTTTTAGGAGCTGACATAAGATTCACACTTCTAACAGCCATATTTTTCTTTGCATTCTTGAAAACCTTCATGCACTCCTGGCGATAAATCTGGAGATTCTACGTTCACCATAGTGGATACGATTTGTTGAGAGCGGATGACCTAAGAGTGGCCTCACTACAAGAACCAATCAGCTTGTCTACCAGTTTTTGGAACTATAAATGGGAGCGAGCTACCCAGAATGCTTGTTAAACTATCCCAGTTTGTCAATTACATAATAATTTTTTTAAAGGTTTTATTACTGACATAACAAAAGCATAACAAAGAACAATTCAGATATTTATAACAGAATTATTGAAAACAAACAAATATTCTTAAAAACCCAAAATGTGTGTTATATAATGTAAATATCTCTTGCAACTAACCAAATATAGTTAAAAAAAGCGTTTTTATAGTTTCCACATGCAAACCAGCATTTTTTGTTTAAATTTACTCGATTGCTGATGCTGACGTAGGATTTGCTGATGTTTTAATTGATTGCCAGTTTAGTGTTACTTTTGAAATTTATGTTCGTTGGAATATGAACAATTTTCCTTTAATTTTCAATTTGTTTTTCTTGTTTTTTTGTATGTTCATTTTATTTGGAGAACACACAAAAAACACTTGCTCATTCGTTTGTGATTTAATTTTATTTATTTTCATTTTAACTGAGCATCATTTAGTTTAAAGCTATTTGGAGCAGAATAATTCTGTAGATTTTTGTTTTAGACAGATTTATTGTTTTGGTTCTTATAGTAATTAAGGTTGATTTAAAAAAGAAAAAAATTAGATTTATTGTTGATTACTGAAGCCGATTGACTGACTGGGTGTTTAATCCCAAAAATTCACGAGAACAGTTATTGTTTTGTTACTTTTGTTTTCAAGACTTTAAGTCTTATCGACTGATTTTGGAATGTTTTCAGAAAACGAAAATTTTTAACCTAATGTTGCCAACCAAAAATTGGCGAAATATAGTGCATAAAACGACAAACAAATGTTTTTAATTAAAAACCACTAAACTGAGTTGATCTAAACTAATGCCCAAGACAATTAAGTTTTTTGCTGTCTGTACCGTTTTCTCTGCTTTACCATTCGACCGTGGGTAGTGAGGGCTGGTGGTTATCATATCAATATCAAAAAGCTTCCCAAAGTTTCTAAATTCAAACGATCCAAATGGCATATTATCAGCCACAATCTGTCGAGGTATGCCGTGAACACTAAATATTTGTTTTAATTTACTAATAATTTCACCCAGCGTCTTGTTTCGCATTTTGATGATATCCATAAAATTAGAATAATAATGTACAACAGCGAGAAATATTTCTTTTCCAATTTCAAAAACGTCCATTCCAATTTTAAAAAACGGTAATTTAGGGATATCATGGCTTATCAAGGGTTCTTTAGAATTATTACTTTTATACTTCTGACAAGTTAAACACTTTTTCACTTTATTTTCAATTGCTTCATTTATACCTGGCCAGTATACTAACTGCCTCGCTCTAGCTTTGGTTTTTTCAATTCCTAAATGAGATGAATGTAAGCTATTTAAAATATTTTCACGCAATGGTATCGGAACATCATGATTAACATAATTAACTGTTAATTGATTAACATAACATCATTATTATATAAAAAACAGAACAAGTATTTAATTAACCCTTCATAGCCCGATGTATATTACAAAAAATACAAACTTTTTTTCAAATTCTCAAAATATTTTAAAAACTATAACAAATTCAAAAATTTCCATATCCAATTTCATTTTCAATTACATTTACGTCATAAAAACAGCAAAAATTTTTTGTTCCAAAATAATAATCAAATTTCATGTCATACAAATAACTAATTTTATTTTTTTCCAAAAAATGGTAAAAAAATAAATAAAAATCTTTCTTTTGACAGACTGGATGACATTTTTTGACAAACTTATAATGCAATAGTTCTCTATAATAATAATAAAATTTCATGTCATACAAATATATTTCATGTCATACAAATAATTAGTTTTATTTTTTTCCAAAAAATTGGGTAAAAAAATAAATAAAAATCTTTCTTTGGACACACTTGACAACATTTTTTTGACAAACTTATAATGCAATAATCTAGTTTTGGCATTTGTTGGCACTTTTTTGGCATTTCTCGACGTTTTAGGACCTACTGATTCTAAATAAGCAAAAAAATGTATGTCTGTCTGCCGGTCGTCCGTCATTACCTACGAAATCTAGAAAATCGAAGGAGGAATTTCAAAAAATTTTT
>CAVNZG010000669.1:181762-225585 GCA_963693315.1 Diogma glabrata
GAAAAAGTTTCAATTTTTGTTTTAATTTTTGCAATAGTTTTAGAATTTTGAAAAGAAATAGAATTCGTTTGTATATAAATTTAGGATTTTGAGAAAAATTCAATTTTTGATTTTGTAAGAATTTTGAAAGACTTTAAATTTTTGATTTTATTATAATTTTTGGAATTTTGAAAAAATTTAAATTTTTGCAATATTTTTAGAATTTCGTAAAAAGTTTTAATTTTTAATTTTGTTATAATTTTTGCAACATTTTTAGAATTTTGAAGAAAGATTTAGATATCATATATATTTTTAGAATTTTGAAAAAAGTTTCAATTTTTGATTTTGTAATAATTTTTGCAATATTTTTAGAATTTTTGAAAAAGTTTTAATTTTTGTTTTAATTTTTGCAAAATTTTTATAATTTTGAAAAAAAAATAGAATTCTTTGATATATAATTTTAGAATTTTGAAAAAAGTTTCAATTTTTGATTTTGTAAGAATTTTTGGAATTGTGAAAGAATTTTCAATTTTTGCAATAGTTTTTGCAATATTTTTAGAATTTTGTTATAATTTTTGCAAAATTTTTAGAATTTTGAAAAAAAATTGATTTTATATATATTTTTAGAATTTTGAAAAAAGTTTCAATTTTTGATTTTGTAAGAATTTTTGAAGTATTTTTAGAATTTTGGAAAATTTAAAATTTTTGATTTTGATTTTTTGAAAACTTTTTCCAAAATTCTAAAAATATTGCAAAAATTGTAACTTTTTTCAAAATTCCAAAAATTATAATAAAATCAAAAATTTAAAATTTTTCAAAATTCTAAAAATATTTCAAAAATTCTTACAAAATCAAAAATTGAAACTTTTTTCAAAATTCTTAAAATATATATAAATTCTATTTTTTTTTCAAAATTCTTAAGATATTGCCAAAATTATAGCAAAATCAAAAATTAAAACTTTTTCCAAAATTCTAAAAATATAGCCAAAATGGTAACTTTTTTCAAAATTCCAAAAATTATAATATTTTGGAATTTTGAAAAAAGTTACAATTTTGGCTATATTTTTAGAATTTTGGAATAAGTTTTAATTTTTGAGTTTGTAACAATTTTGGCAATATCTTAAGAATTTTGAAAAAAATAGAATTTACATATATTTTAAGAATTTTGAAAAAAGTTTCAATTTTTGATTTTGTAAGAATTTTTGAAATATTTTTAGAATTTTGAAAAATTTTAAATTTTTGATTTTATTATAGTTTTGGAATTTTGAAAAAAGGTTACAATTTTTGCAATATTTTTAGAATTTTGAAAAAAAAATAGAATTTATATGTATTTTTAGAATTTTGAGAATATATTTAGGAATATATTTAGAATATTTATTTTTAAATTTTTGATTTTATTATAATTTTTGGAATTTTGAAAAAAGTTTCTATTTATGATATTGTTATAATTTTTGCAATATTTTTAGAATTTTGGAAAAAGTTTGAATTTGTGATTTTATTTAATTTTTACAATATTTTTGGACTTTTGAAAGAAAGATGAATTTGTGATTTTGTAATATTTTCTTGAAACGCTAAATATACATCTTTGACCAAAACTAAAAACAATGTCTTCATAAAAGTTTTTTGCCGAAAACTATATCAAAATCCTTAACCCAGACCGAAATCTTGATATCTCTGAGCTTGAGATTTCAGCCCCTCCATATTTTTCATGTTTCTTTTTTGAACGACTAAAGAATAATATTTTATATATATTATGCTTAATATATAGTCAATAGTACTTCATAAGCAAATTAAAATTGTTTATTGGTGGTCAAATGAGAAATTTCATAGATAACTTAAAATTATTCAAGCTCTATTTTGTATGAAATTCCATATAAAATTTTTGTGATTTTTTCTCTTATAGGTGTAACTTATAGGTGTTCAGGAGACCTCCCACCATTTTGTCCAATTATGTAACAATTTAAATCTAAACCGTTCTCAAATCACACAAAATCTAATAAAAATAAATACAACCGTTTAGGAGGAGTTCAGTCACAAACAAATGTACAGAATAATTATATATTTAAAGATAATTTAAAATAATAAGTGCAATTTAATTTGTTTAATATTATGTTGATTTGTGTTAATTTCAACTCTCCAAAACCCTTTGCCAATCACTTTCAAACTTTGACATGCCGTTCAATTCTCAATCCATCTGGATTGATCAGCTAGAATGCTAATGCTCTCTGTTACCCATATTTCCCAAATGGAAAAATTAAAAAATACGAAAAATATTCTCATTATGACTCTTTGAAATTATTCTTACTAATTCAACAAAATCTACGCGCACAAACTTTTGTATAGGTGTAGCAACGCACGCCGGGTCCTTCTAGTATTATATAAAGTTAAGATAGAAAAATCATAAACTCAAGAGTTTTGGTTTGGTTTATTATTGTAATTATCAATAATTGTAACTATAAATGAAACTAAAACATCTCAAACCAACATCAAAACGAAGCATAAATTCTACCGCCCCCCCACCCCAACGGACGTTATAAAAAAATATTCATTCAAATAAAGCTATAAAGTTTAATTGGACAAATTGCTAAGCACAAAACAAAACATAAAAGAAACAAAGAAAATTATTTATCTTTTGTTTTTCAACTTTTCTCTAGTTTTTCCGATTTATTGGTATATATTTGCTCATTATTTGTATTTTTTATTGTTTTCCGTTATTGTTTTGAAAATTTTTTCCCCAATTTATTTGTTTGTCTTAAGGCAACGAACAGTTTCGATTATTTATTTATTGTTGAACTTTTCAAGATTCAATTATTTTTAAGCCACAAAGTTGAATAAAGAAGTTACTTAATTGATTGAAAAACGAAAATTGATGAAATGAATATTTATGAATTCTTTCTTATTGATTTAATTGAATTGAAAATTTATCGGTTATTTAACAAAGCCTCTTTTTTTTATTTTCCATTTCATTCAAGAAATTAATTTTAATGATTATGATTGGATAAGATTATTTAGCAATCCTGACAAAAAAAAACAAACAGTTTACAATCATAAAACATAGTAGAAAATGTTAAATTCTCCGTGATCTATTTCCATAAAAAATCATGAAACAGTAAAACCACAAACTAATTCCTTATTTATTTTTCAGAACTATAAAATTTATTTTACATTTTCAAAAAGTTTCAAATTTCATAAAACATTAAAACTAAAAACTTTATTAATTCATTATTTAACACTTATCAAAAAAAAATTAAAATATGATCTTTATTAGAAAAATAACATTTAAAAATACATGAAAAAATCAACAAACAGAATAAATTTTTCTAAATAATTTTCTTCAATTAAAATATTATAAATGCTTTCCTCCATTATACTACTATTCGTTTATTTCTAGAAAACATAAGAAAATAGCTATAGAATAAATGATGAGAACTACAAATTTTAAATATAAGTTTATTCAAATTACTTACTATTAAAAGAATTTTCCTTATTAAAATTATTTCGATCAACATTTTCTTTTTGAAATTTACATTTTTCATAATTTCTTAAAATTTGTATAATGTTTATGGAAAGTAAAGTAAATGAGATTTTATTTAATGGGAACTATTATAGACTATAGTTATTGTGATGTTAGGATAAAGTTAAATTTGGAGTTAAAGGTTATTTTATCTTCGTTTATAATTAATATTACGAAATTATGTGATAATATTATATTTAAGGGTCTTTACTTAATGGAGTACCGTACTAAAGTTTGTGATGAATAGGCTATAGGTAAATATAATTTTGTATATTTTGTGTACCTTAGTAAAAGTTTTTTTTATTCAAAGTTATGCATGTTCAGTGTTAGTTATAATAAATTAACGTCTCTAATATCCGAAGATACAATGCGATTTAAGGTTAGACTGAATTATGTTTCATTATGGAATTTATGAATCTTATATATTCTTTGTACTCAAATTATATTTACCTATTCATCATAAACTTTAATCTTACATCTTTCTATAGTACGGCACTCGATTAAGTAAAGACCCTTAAATATAATATTATCACATAATTTCGTAATATTAATTATAAACGAAGATAAAATAACCTTTAACTCCAAAATTAACTTTATCCTAACATCATAATAACCGGATCGTGTCATATCATCGAAAAATCACACCATCGAAAATCGTTACATCGAAAAAATGCAATAAATTGAAAAATAAAAATCATACTGTCGAAAAATCACACAACCGAAAATCGCAACATCGAAAATCATAACACCGAAAATTCATTACGTCGAAAAGTCATAGCATCGAAAAATCACATCGCCGAAAATCATATTATCGAAAATTTGATTCACAAAGGCGAAAAATCATACCATCGAAAATCGTAAACTCGAACAAAAAATCATATCATCGAAATATCATTACATCGAAAATATTCGATGTAATGAATATATCATTACATCGAAAAATCATATCATCGAAAAACAGGGTGGACTCTCCTCACAGATAAAACTTTTGTAAATTAAAATGTTAATTGGGCAATTCGTTTGAAAATGTACATTTATTTGTGGATGTTTTTTTTTAAATCAAAATTTTGTATGTGTGGAACGAATGAAAAAACTAAATTCTGAATTTTTTATTTATTGCTTTGAAATGCAGATTTGCCGGCATGCATTTTTAGTAATTTCTTTTGGTTTACATAGATAATATGTTATGTGCTATCATATTTTGAAGATAAAGTTTTAGGATTTCAAAGAGATTTTTCTACGTTTTTTTGAATAATACTATGGGGCTATTCTTTTGAAAATGTGCATGTTTTATAGTTTTTTTTTTTAAATGCCTAAACTTTTGGTATGTTTAGTATTGACGAAATTTGTATTGGCGAAAGAAAGTGTGTGTCCAGTGTTAGTGTGTCAAAACACGAAAATGAGCATACTTTTTGCTTAAAAAATCGTTAAAATTCTAAAAATATTGCCAAAATTTTAACATAATCAAAAATTCAAACTTATTTTCCAACTGTTCCTGTTATTCAGAAGTCGTGTAATCACACAAAACGATTACAAAAGAAATATCTTTCTCATAATTACATTTTCTTTTAAAAACGACATATAATCTGCAACAACTTGATATTTCTCAATTGTTCCTATAAGTTGGGAGGAGTTGAAACTGGATAGAAACATGTCCAATTTAATGTTCAAATACATTTCAAGTCATACAAATAATTACATACTTAATTTTATTTTTTCCCAAAAAATTGGGTTAAAAAATAAATGAAAATCAATCTTTTGACACCCTTGACAGTATTTTTTGACACACAATGCAATAATCAAAGTTCTGGTCCCACATACCAATGCCAACCATCAAGATTTCTCCACATTCAATGTTACTATTCGTAATCACTTAGAATGAACGATTTTTTAAGCAAAAAATATGCTCATTTTCTGGTTTTGACACACTTCATGATTGTTTGACAAACACTTGATACACACTTTCTTTCGCCAATACAAATTTAGTCAATACTAAACATACCAAATGTTTAGGCATTTTCAAAAAAAAAACTATAAAACATGCGCATTTTCAAAAGAATAACCCTATAGTATTATTCAAAAAAACGTAGAAAAATCTCTTTGGAATCCTAAAACTTTATCTTCAAAATATGATAGCACATAACATATTATCTATGTAAACCAAAAGAAATTACTAAAAATGCATGCCGGCAAAACTGCATTTCAAAGCAATAAATAAAAAATTCAGAATTTAGTTTTTTCATTCGTTCCACACATACAAAATTTTGATTTAAAAAAAAAAATCCACAAATAAATGTACATTTTCAAACGAATTGCCCAATTAACATTTTAATTTACAAAAGTTTTATCTGTGAGGAGAGTACACTCTGTTTTTCGATGATATGATTTTTCGATGAAATGATTTATTTATTACATCGAATATTTTCGATGTAATGATATTTCGATGATATGATTTTTTGTTCGAGTTTACGATTTTCGATGGTATGATTTTTCGATTTTGTGAATCAAAGTTTCGATGATATGGTTTTCGGTGATGTGATATTTCGGTGCTATAACTTTTCGACGTAATGAACTTTCGGTGATATGATCTTTCGATGCTATAACTTTTCAATGATATGAACTTTCGATAATATGAAATTCGGTGGTATGAACTTTCGGTTTTGTGATTTCTGGTGATTCGACGATTTGATTTTTCGATGTTATGATGCGGACTCACAATAATTATAGTCTATAATAGTTCCCATTAAATAAAATCTCATTTACTTTACTTTCCATAAACATTTAGATACAATTATCAGTAGAAAGTTAAGAGTCTCTTTCTCCACGATCTTTTTGTTAAAAATCGTTCAATCAGTCACAGTACATTGTGATGTTATGCCGCATACAATATAGCTATAGATTCGATATTACGAGTAAATTTACCAATCGAACAGTTGAATAGCTTTGTCTGCAGTACGAAATACAAATACTTTAAACAAAAAAACTATGTTCCAGCCAATATGTGAGAACTATACTCCATACAATACACATAAATGTCTTGTAGAGCAAAACAAGTTGCTTGTTATTATTTACACTGTTTGCCGTTGACTCTTGGCTTACTATGTTGAATAACATTTTTTTTTATTTCTTATTTTCTTCGCTTTTAAATATAACAAAACTAAAACAAAACATCAATACGTTGCCGGAAAATTATAACAAATCATAAATTAACATAATTTAGTGAAAAGATGATACAATCAGCAAACTACTCGAACCTCTCCATTTGGATTTTCGACAAAATATTAAAAAATCAAAAATTCATATTTCTTTCAAAATTCCAAAAATATTCTATAAATTAACATAAAAAAAAATTTTAAGCTATTTTTCAAAATTCTAAAAATATTCCAAAAATTATTACAAAATTAAATATTGAAACTTTTTCCAATATTCTTAAAATATTGCAAAAATTTTAACTAAATCAAAAATTGAAACTTTTTCAAAGTTCTAAAAATAGTCCAAAAATCACTACAAACTCAAAAATTAAAACTTTTTCTAAAACTATAAATATATTTCAAAAATTCAAAATTCAAAAAACTTTTTCAAAAATATCGCAAAAATTATAATAAAATCAAAAACACAAACTTTTTTCAAAATTCCAAAATTATTCCAAAAAATATAACAAAATTAACAATTTCCATGTGCAATTTCATGTTCGATAAAATTTCATGTCATACAAATAATTAATTTCGTTTTATTGCCAAAAAATTGGTTAAAAAAATGAAAATCATTCTTGTGACACACTTGACAATATTTTTTTGACCAACTTATAATGCAATAATCTAGTTTTTGGCCTCACATACCCATCCCGACCATCAAGATTTCTCCAAATTCAATGTTCCCACTCGTAATCACTTAAAATGAACGTTTTTTAATCAAAAAAATACAATCCTTGTTTTGAGACACTTGACGATTTTTTGACACACCTCCGGGACAGCTTTCGAACACATAGTCCCTTCGGCTCTTACCTTTGAGTATACCTATTTTAAAATCCCTAAAGCTGTTTTCTAGATGGGGGTATGTTTTTAAAATTATTTATTTTTTTTTGCATTTTTTTAATTTTTTTCTGAATGAACAATATGTCGAGAATATTGTGTACAAATTTTAAGTCAATCCGAGTAAAACTAACGGAGTTACAGCATTTCAAACGACCGGCTTTGATACCTGATTTTTATACCTATCTGTCTGTTTATACCTGTCTTTCAAAGGATGTAAACTGACCTTGTACATATTGTATATTTTCAGGTACATCGGATGTAAAATAGTTTACTGGCACACTTTCTGCTGAATGGTTGTTTACTGTAACAGAGCTAAAATTTTCTCGAAATTATTCTCAAATTTTCGTTTCTGTTCATTCGTTTATTGTTGCATTTTGACTCGTATAGTGTTGTTTTGTAAGTTCGTGAACATTAAAACTCAAAATCTACTGAACCGATCCTTTTGAAAACTTGAACATTACTTCTTCACATAAATCAGCAGGTAATCAAGAAGAGTTTTTTTTTTTCATTTTTTCTATTTTTTAATAACAAATTAATGGCGATTTTGTGAGCTAAAATCGTGTTTTTCACTTACAAGTGCTGCATAAAATAGAAAAAAAAACTCTTCCTGATTGCCTCGAGAAATATATCACCTTTAAAATGCAGATCAATTTTTTTGTTTCAAATGATGCGTTAACGTGTTATAATGTTCACCACATAACCACTTTTTTTCAAGGCACTTCTGGAGATTCAACGTCACCGGCTTATTTATCAATATTTTTCATTGAAAATCTTTTCTGACATACTTTAAAAGTTGTTCAATAATATGTAATTAAATTTAATAAAATTGTATTACTCATGTCGCCGCAAAAAAATCACAAAAATATGCTTTTTTTTCGTCTTTAAAACCATCGTACTCTCACCAATAGTGTTCCATATAAAAAAATGGAACCCTAATATAAACCAGTTAATGTACATAAACATTGTCTGTCAAATCAAATCTAGAATTTTTGGAGTTGTTGAACATGAGGAATCTATTGAATATGTGTGCTTATCTATTGAATATGTGTGCCTAATATGTTCTAAACCCAAATGGTAATTTAGATAATTAGTTATGCTAAACTGACTTAAAATCCGCTTCATCTTTAAATGATGTATTCGTTCAATCGAAAAAATCAAATTTACATAAAAGCTTTAATAAAATGTAAATCAAACTTTTACATCGTTTTAAAATATTTTAAATAATAATAAAGCAAAAACTGTAGCTGATGGGTTCGGTAGGTATATAGTACATAAACATTCATAAATATTAATATTGTTTTTATTGAAATTAAAAACATCTATATCTTCCACGAAAAATCTATCCCAAGCTTTTTTATTTGTACGTATTTTACGTTTTGGTTTATTCTTAAAATTTTTTTGTAAAAGCAAGCGGTTTCCTTGTTTTATTTTTTTTTCTATGTATAACAAACTTACACAAAATAACACACTTTTGAAAAGCTTTTTAACAATATATGATCTTAAACCACCTACAATAACAACAACCAAAATATTAAAAAATTCATAAAACGAAATTTAAATTTTTCGGTCAAAGTTTATCGTTTTAACTTTTATTATTTTTTTTTTGTTTTTAATCTAGAATCTAAGGTCACTAAAAATATTTCCTAATTTTGTTGAAAGGTGTACATACATTCAAACAATTTTTTGAAAATCACGTACTATGTAGATTTTAGACGTTACAGACTATAATAGACGATGAAAAGCGAGAAATAGTAGATTGTATTACTAGTGCGAATGCGTTTTCCAAACAACAGTTAGTTTGCCGCACGACCGTAGGATTTAATTTCCCAATTATGATTGGGTGAAATTAAATCGTATAAGAACAGGCTATGGTAGATCAAACTATACATTACATAAATGGGGTCTGGTTCACTCTCCATCATGTGAATGTGGTAAAGAATTTCAGACAGTCAATCACATATCTCAAGAATGTAACTTAACTAAATTCAATGGATGTTTTGAAGAAGCTTTTTGTTTATCTGATCAATTTATTGATTGGTTACATGGACTGAAAAATAAAATTTAATGTATTTTGATGTTGAATAAACCGTACGATTAAAAAAAAAAATCTTTGATTATCGATTGCTAACGATTGACTAAACCGATTTAAATCATTTATTAATAGGACTTATAAAAAAATTACTTAAAATACTTTAATTATTTTTAAAAAGTGTGTTAAACCTGAAAAATAATTTCAAAGATGGCGCTGTTGGGGGTACACTAACTTTTACCACATTATTTTTCCACATTGATTTAATTTTTTAAAAGAAATGGTATTTTTATTTTTTCATTGGCTATCTGTATATGAAATTTTATCGAAATCAGAGGGGGTCAGGTCACATGCTAGAACAAATGCTGTTGCGATGACGTGCGCTCTAATATGGAAATAAAAACATATTACATTCTTTTAAAAGTCATTAATTATTAGTGAACTCACACTGTTCATATTCTTTAAGACAAACTTTATTAACATTGCTTACAATTCACAATTGATCGCATCTTTTAATTATCATTTTCGAGTGGAGAAATATCCAAATCTATAACATTTACAACGGAATTATGATAACTAAAGTAAGATACGAAATGTTTGAGTTCTTTTTTTCAATATTTCTTGCAAAAACTGCATTATTTTTCTCGTTTAAACTATTTCAACTTAAAATGATAAGAAAATGAGTCTTCTATCAGGAGTCTTCTATCAAAATAAGTTGAAAATGGGTTTTTTTGATAGAAGACTCCTGATAGAAGACTCCTGATATTGTCAGATGTCAGGTTATTGTTTAAATATCATAAAGTTATATGAAATAAGAAAATGAGTCTTCTATCAGGAGTCGTCTATCAAAATAAGTTGCAAATGGGTTTTTTTTATAGAAAACTCCTGATGAAAGACTCCTGATATTGTCAGATGTCAGGTTTTTGTTTAAATATCATAAAGTTATATGAAAAAAAGAAGCGTTAAATGTTTTTAACGCAACATTTTTTGGAAGTCGCATTAGAAGTTTTACTTCAATAAAGATAAGAATCCAACTACCGGGAATATAAGAAACAACGTAGTAATCCAACTAAGCTGTCAAAATTGTAAACTCTGAAAACCCAAATAAATTGTTTTTTCTTGTAATTCAAATGATGCAATATGTTTAAGTTGTTTTTACTATATGATAAGTTATTTAAATTATTATTTTGATATTTTAGTGCTTGTAATGAAGCGCCGTTTCGTTGCATAACAACGAAGTGGCTTAGCAGACCGCGTTCCTAGCGAGATTGTTTTATAGCCCCAGACTAGCTGCAATCTATGGGGTCGAGAAGGAAATCCTGCTGCTTCAGCACAAATATCAGAATTCGTACGCGTATCGGTAAATAATCGGATGTAAAAAAAACTCAAGTGAAATGAGTAGACTCTGGCGACCCCCTTATGTGAAAGAACCACGATCACCACGTCCAACCCCTTTATTTTAACTACATCCACACGCTCTCGCACTTCCTACACTCCCACACACACACACCCACCCACACACACACACGCACACACTCACATACACGTACATTCATACACCCGATTCTACAGGTAAAATATAACAAAAATACAAATTTTTGTAAAAATACAGAATTATAGTAATCTGTAATCAAAGAAATAAAGAAGATTTTACCATCATCCACTCCTTCCGCAAATTTATTTATGAATCGGAAATCGCAAAACGGATTCTTTTCAGTTGTTTATAAAATTCCAGAATCAAAATTCATCTGTTGACCCATCTCTCTCTAGTATTTTCAAATCCTATGTTTCTCCATTTTTCGTTTATGAGATAAAAACATCGGAACATTATTATGTTTACTGATCTGTTTGAGACCAAGATACCATAGGTTACGCTTACTTAACAACTTATCTTCCTGAAACCCACAAATGAACGAAATGGTGAAATTTGGTGGTGAATAACGACAGCTCCCCGTATGAAAATCCTCATATTTATCTTGAAAAGCATTAACCGTAACTGCATTTGGTTTATGTGCAATACTATACGATGAGATTGGTATGAATAATTTCAGACCTGTGAACTTTATTATATTCTTGTGTAATAATCGTTGAATTGGGAAATCATGAATTAATTTTTAAAACTGTATCTTCAGAGAATATGGTTACAAACACCGCACACACTATATCAATAATGAAAAAAATTCATCATTAATGGTAATTAAAGGCTTTTGGGGTAAATTCCAAAAAAAAATATTATCATTATTTGTGCTGTTATGGACCTTGTAGCCATTAGCTATTATTTTTGTTTTCATTCGTAATTTCCAACGCTAAACTATTGCTACAAAAGGACTAAATCATCTAAAACAAAGCACTAATGAAGAAAGGTAAGCAAAAAACTATATAAATATAATCAAGGCTGTAATTATAGGTTCGTTCACACACACATACACATCCCGTGCATACCCGTACACGCACGCGCACTCGCGCACCCTGTCGTACATATATACACACCCTCACATACATATATTAGAAAAATAAACTCACCCCATAGATAATTCAGTCCTCACTCCACAGATCCCTTTCTTTAGCCAAGCATCTTCGGTAACTTGATCAGCAATTTCACAATAATCTTTCTTCCACCAGATCTGGTAACAAATCACCATATGGTCGTTCCTTTAATCAGGGTCGTTTCTAGCGTAGACCAATAATTTCCCCTCCAGTCACCGTTCTTTAATCCTCCCAGACTACGTCAATAATAACCAACTGCTTATTCAGTTACGATAATTTATTATCTTTTGAAAATCAAACTTTAATTCTTATTCTTATGGTTAACACAAGTTAGGTTCACCTTAATCGAACTATCGTTAATATCAACCAACACTTATTTATATTATACAGTTAAATAATAAGTTTTATGTAATATGTTTTTTTCTCTTTGTTGGTAGGTTTAATTTTAATTAGCTAATTTATTTATATTCCGTATTCAAAATGAATATCAGTGACCTTGATTAGGTCACAAAACCACAAAAACAAATTTAACAAAAATGTCACAGACTAAACTAATAAACTACGAAATTGTTCAACTTTTTAATCTATATTTGGGTTTAAAATATGCAATATTAAATGAATTACTGTATACATGTGCACTGCCACGAATAATAGTTGACACCAAAGAAAAATAGATTATGGATTGTAACATTGCCACTGTTCTTAATCCATATCATACAAAAAAAACGGGGAATTACGTACCCTATATATTCAATTATCGAAGAAAATAAAACTTTATCTGTCGAATTAAACCTGCATACCCATAAAATTTACATAGGTTAAGTAACGGTCACGACGTGCATACGGTGTATCTTTCCGTTATCCAACTCGTGGACGTGCCTCGCTTCTTTTTAAAATGACACAGTTTTTGCAATAAAATTTGTACAACACAGAATAACACGAAGGACGCTGGCACTAATAATTTAGGACGTATATCAATTATACTAATTTTTTTTGTTTATTATAATTACAATCACTGCCAAACCGAAACGTAAGAATTGAATATTTCATCGATTTTAATATCCACGGGGGAATAACTTCCATCTTTTTTTCCATTCAACCAGCAGCCCAAACGTCAAAAATAAAAAACAGCTGTTTGTTTTTTTCAGACAAAAAGTCGACTAAGAGAGCCTCTATACGCGGCTAGGCGTATTTATAGGCAAAAGTAGCGACCTTTTTTACATCACAAATCAATAAACAAAATAAGTCTGTTAATTTGAGAATCTCGTTCGATAAATATGTGCATTAAAATTGTCTTCACTATTGTACTATAACTGGAAGGGAACTAAAAACAGAGACATCTATTATGAAACGATTATAGGAAATTACATTTATTAGTGTATCCACTAAGGAATTCTTATAACCACCGGGTATTAAAATTGGAAACTACAACAAAATTTATAGAAGAATAATGATTGTAAGATTTATGTATGAACATAGCGCGATTATGTATTAATGATATAGCACAACCCATTTAGGACAACTTTCCAGCGATCAACGAATACCAACTGAATATAAGAAATTATATTGGGAAATAGCACACAACTATTTTAGGACAATCTTTTTTCTTACGGAAACTATCGTAGATGGCAATTACGGTTTGAATTTAAGAAAATAAGGTTAAAGGAAAAACGAAAATAATTATGAAAGTCTCCGTTAATACAAATTCGATGCGTGTGAGAAAGTAGTGTATCTCCAAATCAGAGAACTACACTACTACTTCGTTGATCACCAGACTACTTCGTAACATGCTATAAAAATATTATATATTGAATAGAATTAACTACAAATCTCACATGCAGTCGGCATTACGGTCCAGGCTTACAAAATATTTTGTGGTCACATGTGCGAAAAAGTAGTTTTTTCTTTTATTCTATTCTAGTACAAAATTGAATATTTTTTATGCATGTGTTACAAAAACTTTTTTTTAAACTGAAGTTAGTCAATGAATCTTCAGTTGAATAACCAACCCCAAGTTTTGATATTATGGCAAATGGATTTATCTTTTTCTATTAGCACTTACTTTAGTTACTTTACTCATAACATAATCTTCAACCAATTGCAATCAATTATTTTCCAATTATTCTCTATATTTGCAGAAAACTATCTTAAATCGTATTAAGTTATTATTTCCATTTTCCTTTATATTATTCCTATTATCTTTTGTTATTAGAAATATTCATGACTCCAAAATAACAATAAATTTATTTTAGAAATAAGCAAACACAGCAATTTTTGTATAATGTTGTAATATATATTCATATCTTCAATTTGCGCATTTCTCGAAATAACAAATATTTAATAAAATAAAACTAACACACTTGCCGTGGACACTTGGCGCTTTCATTATGTTTTTCACAAATATTTGTAATATTCAGTAATGCATTATACTAAACATAAGGATCAGTTTCTCCTCATTGATTTAAACACAAATAGTAAATGTTTTAAATGTTAACTCCTAAAAGTTTTTCTACTTATTAGGAAACGCTAAATAGCAAGTGTCAAATATTTGCTGCAACCCAATGTCTAAAAGAAATTAATCTTAACAAAATATATAACAATTTGGAACAAAATATATTTCACTTTTCAGTAAAGTTTTAGATTTTTGTTTTAACCAGATTTTGCTGTGGGCCAAACAATTTGTGAATTTTCAGAATATATATGAGCTACTTTTAATATTAAAATTATGCTTATTAATGATAATTTTAATGATTGATAGACACAGATACAAATTTACTATTTTTCAAGTATTAACATATAAAACTGCAGAAAGCAAAAAATAAAAAGCTCCATATAAGATCTTTGTTTTGTCTTATTTTAAGATAAATCTTAAAGAACAACGAAAAGCAACGATGGCAACATATAGGAAATTGTACAATAAAATTATTTCAAACAAAAAGGAATAAAACAAAAAGATCACAAATGTATAATGAAAATTCTTCGATAACATAAAATGAAAATTTTTTTAGGAGAATGCAAATAAGCTGCAAATTAAACCAACAGGAAAACCAACAAATCTTATTTCTATTTCTACATGTTTTCAAATTGCCTGTTTGTTTCTATTTACTTGTCTTCTTCCTGTTTGTTGTTTTTACGACTTTTTGTCGGGGTTTGAAAGAAAAACTAAAATAAGAAAACAAAAAGTCAAAAATTAAATGAAAAAAACGAATACATAAAAAATATTAATAAAATAAATTGAAGTTGAATAATAATATGTATATGGATTGGATTCAAATTGAAAATATGGAGAGGCTGAAATCTCAAGGCTCTGAGATATCAAGACTTCGGTCTGGGTTAAGGATTTTGATATAGCTTTCGGCAAAAAATTTTTATGAGGACATGGCTTTTAGTTTTGGGCAGCGATGTATATCAAACATAACTCTTTGTTAAAGTACTTGTATTTTTCAATCTCTGTTTATTACAAAACTAACACGAAACATCAATATGTTGTCGGAAAATTATAACAGATCATAAATTAACATAATTTAGTGAAAAGATGATACAATCAGCAAACTACTCAAAAACCTCTCCATTTAGCGTTTCGAGAAAATATTACAAAATCACGAATTCATATTTCTTTCAAAATTCCAAAAATATTCCAAAAATTAGAATAAAATCAATTATTTAAACTTTTTCTAAATTCTAATAATATTCCAAAAATTCAAATTTTTTCCAAAATTCTAAAAGTATTGCAAAAATTATAACAATATCAAAAATTGAAACTTTTTTCAAAATTCCAAAAGTTATAATAAAATCAAAAATTTAAAATTTTTCAAAATTCTGAAAAGATTCCAAAAATCCTTACAAAATCAAAAATACAAACTTTTTTCAAAATTCCAAAAATATTTCAAAAACTATAACAAATTCCAAAATTGCCATGTCCAATTTCATGTTCAATTACGTTTACGTCATAAAAACAACTAAATTTTTTTTACAAGAAATGAAATAAATGAAATCATTTTTTGACACACTTGACAAACTTTTGATGCAATAAAATTCTCAATAATAATAATTTCATGCTCATTACATTTCATTTCCTCCAAATAACTAATTTTATTTTTTTCTAAAAAAATAAATGAAAATCATTCTTTTGACACACTTGACATTATTTTTTTGATAATCTTATAATCCCATAATTCTCTATAATAATAATAAAATTTCATGTCAAACATATACAGTAAACCCTCGATATAACGGACCAATGCGGGCGAGGGGTTGTCCGATAGAGCCGAATGTCCGTTATAAAAAAATAAATTTGTTAAAGAGACTATTTATTTACTATCAAAAAGAAATACATATATATTATAAACAAAAGAATATTATATATAACAAAATTCTAATTGTACTTTATTCGTTTTAAGATGATATGTCAATATACGCCCGTATAGGAGGGTCGTTAATGTTTTTTTGAGCTTCCTGGTTTTGGTGACTCTACTTTGAAAAATGTATCAAGGTTTGTCTGAATTTTAGAAAAATGTTGTTTTTTAATTATCAACTCTCTAAAACTGCGAAAGTGTGTGCAATATAATTGCAGTTCGTCAACTGCCGAATCATCGGTAAATGATATTACATCGACAAGATGAGATCTGATCATAGATAATTTTATTTTAGGGATAATTTGTTCCTCCTCTTCGCTATATTTGCTTTCATTTTCATTGTCATTCATTAACACTTCATCAGCTTTTTCATTTTCAGTCATAATCTGATATCCAGGATCATTTTCATCTGTTTCCAACCATTCAAACACATCTTCTTCGGCTACTTCTTGTGTAGCACTATTTTCAAGAATCCTGCAGTTAAATTGTAATTTTTTAAACTTTGTAAGCTACGTTGGCCTCTTATGTCTTCTTCATCTTCTTCAGCCTCCTGCAGCCCTTTGACATCGACACTCGTTATATCTGGCATAGATGTGAGTTAAAGATCTAGAAGAAAACTTTTATCACTGCTATAACGAAGAGCGAAAGTTGAGCTGTTAACCTTTTGAAATAGGACATGTGATGCAGTAAAAATTTCTGCCAGCTTGCCAGCCATTGTTATCGTCGTCGGTAGTCTTCAAAAATTCAAACCACAACATTGTTGTGGACGATGAAATAACTGGTAACGCTACCCTCACAATAAAAAAATTTGTCTCTAATTTGGTCCACAATATTAGCCCAGAGCTTAAAAAATTTATGTTATGTTATGTTTGTTTGAGATCCAGTATAAAAGTTCGAGGTAGGCAAAATTTAAAATCAGGGAAGCATTTAAATCGTACATTCTGATGAATATATATGCTTATACACCCTGATGAAGTTTAAAAGCCTGTATTCCTTCGGCCTGAAAGACCTAAGTATTACATTCATGAGCTAAGTTTGAGAAATAAGTTTGTCAAGTGTGTCAAAAGAAAGATTTTTATTTATTTTTTTACCCAATTTTTTGGAAAAAAAAAAATTGATAATTTGAATGACATGAAAATTTCTTATTATTATAGAGAATTTTGGCATTATAAGTTTGTCAAAAAAAATAATGTCAAGCGTGTCAAAAAATGATTTCATATATTTTTTAGCCAATTTTTTGAAAAAAAAAATGTAGCTGTTTTTATGACGTAAATGAAATTGAAAATGAAATTGGACATGGAAATTTTTAATATGTCATAGTTTTTGAAATATTTTTGGAATTTTGAAAAAAGTTTGTATTTTTGATTTTGTAATAATTTTTGCAATATTTTTAGAATTTTAGAAAAAGTTTTAATTTTTGATTTTGTAAGAACTTTTGGAATATTTTTGGAATTTTGAAAAATTTTTAATTTTTGATTTTATTATAATTTTTGGAATTTTGAACAAAGTTTTAACTTTTCATTTTGTAATAATTTTTGAAATATTTTTAGAATTTTGAAAAAAGTTTGATTTTATTATAATTTTTACAATATTTTTGGAATTTTGAAAGAAATATGAATTTGTTATTTTGTAATATTTTCTCGAATCGCTATATGGAAGGTTTTCGTTTGCTGAAAATGTAATTGAAAATGAAATTGGACATGGACATTATTAAATTTGTTATAGTTTTTGAAATATTTTTGGAATTTTTAAAAAGTTTCAATTATTGATTTTGTAAAAATTTTTGGAATATTTTTAGAATTTTGAAAAATTTTGAATTTTTGATTTAATTATAAATTTTATAATTTTGGCAAAAGTTTCAATTTTTGATATTGTTATAATTTTTGCAATATTTTTACAGTTTTGGAAAAAGCTTGAATTTTTAAGAATTTTCGGAATATTATTAGAATTTAGAAAAAGTTTAAATTTTTGATTTTATTCTAATTTTTGGAATATTTTTAGAATTTTGAAAACAAATAGAATTTTTGAATTTTATTTTTATTTTATTTTATTTTTTTTTTATTTTTAATTTTATTTTTTACATATTTTTAGAATTTTGAAAAAAGTTTGTATTTTTGATTTTGTAAGAATTTTTGGAATATTTTTAGAATTTTGAAAAATTTTAAATTTTTGATTTTATTATAATTTTTATAATTTTGGTAAAAGTAATTTTTGCAATATTTCTAGAATTTTTGAAAAAGTTTTAATCTGTGATTTTGTAATAATTTTTGAAATATTTTTAGAATTTTGTTTGAAAAAAGTCTGAATTTTTTATTTTACAATATTTTTGGAATTTTGAAAGAAATATGAATTTGTGATTTTGATATATTTTCTCGAAACGCTAAATGGAGAGGTTTTTGAGTAGTTTGCTGATTGTATAATCTTTTCACTGAATTATGTTAATTTATGATCTGTTATAATTATCCAACAACCTATTGATGTTTCGTATTAGATTTGTAATACATATCTAAACAGAGATAAAAAATACATGTACTTTAACAAAAAAATATGTTTGATATACATCGCTGCCCAAAACTAAAAGCCATGTTCTCATAAAAGTTTTTTGCCGAAAACTATATCAAAATCCTTAACCCAGACCGAAGTCATTATATCTCAGAGCTTGAGATTTTAGCCCCTCCATATTTTGGTATTTGATTTAGTGCAACGTCTGGGGATAGCTTTCAGAATATTTTCTGCTAGAAAAAGAATTTGCGTTTTATTATGCTCGAGATGATGTTGCACGGCGGCACGGTTGGTGTTCAATTCACAAATATTTTTGATTTGAAGGTTAAATTTTGAATCAGATATATATATATGCAATGTTTTTTTGTCATAGTGATCAGAATTTTTTTCATAAAATGGATGACCAAACAAAAACTTTTTTTCATATATTAAAATATAACATATGCCAATATTTTATAATTTGATGTAAAAAATAAAAATAGAACTGGTGAAAACTTAGCTATTAAAAAACATTTAGCTTTTAAAAAACTTAAAAACATGGGTTGAAGATCTTGGGTGGAAATTTTTTATCAGATTCCGTGCATTGGCAAAGCACTCTTTTGAATTTCCATTAGCCGCAGGTTAGTTGATGTTTTCGATACAACTCTTCAGGTGTTAGCATTTCTTTTTCCGTAGAAGTATTGCTGGGGCTTTTCTGGCGCATAGATAATCAGTTTGGGAGCTTCTGGTGTTTCTTGTAAACCATTTTTCTCGCAGTTTTTGTTTGTGCTCAGCGCATTCGCGGCAATCGTCATCAAACTATTCGTTACTTGATTTCGGTGGTCGTTTTTCGGTTGTAGTTTGAGCTGCGGAGATAATGGTTGATTGAAGTGTAGTGCAAAGGTTATAGCAACACTACTATATAATAAAATGTAGTGCCAAAGATTAGTTTACACTACTATATGATGATGAGTATAGTACCGATATCTTTGATACACTGCTACAGTTACGGCAAATATAGTGTAATGAGTAATTTAATGAACACTGCTTCTTATAGACTATAGTGAAACGGCTTTGGGACACTACTGTATATTTTACTCTTTAGAACTGACAGAGTATTGATGAGTTCAAAATTCAAATGATGACGGTGTAGTGCCTCTTTGGGAGTGACAATACTTATTGTATTGGAGTTTAGATTGATACACTACTGTTTAGAAAGTGATTGTTGTATATAAGGAATGTATCGTTTCTTTATGTTTATACAGATGTTTATTCACTTATTCTTATTTATTCAGTAATTTTTTACATGTAATATTTCTAGATTTATTTGAGATTTAGTCACTGATCGATTTAACTTGTACACTGACTTATCGAATTGACTTAACTTATTCACTTATTATAAAACTGATTATTCTTATTCACTAATTACAGAATTGGCTTCACTGATTAAAAACTTAGCAACTGCCTAATTGATATTTTTTGAAGACATGTTAACCGATTGACGGTGTTTACTACTATTTCTATTCTAACTTGACTCGATTGTTTTCACTGAACGACTTGAACGAGTGACCGCTTAATTGCTACTTGACTACTGCTTTATTGATTTTTGTAAAACTGACTCCGGTAATTGTCTGAACACTGACTGTCTAAATGTTAATTGAAATATTGTTTTTATAACTAAAAAATGATTATTAATTATTATTGTAATCGATTTGACCCACTGAACAACTTTAGTTTTTGTTTTTCTTTCATTTAATTGTACTTAAGAATTACGTAATTTAGTTTCGCGAATTTAACATTTCTTTTAATTTAATTTAGACAAAAACGATTTTGTAATTTTGAATAACCCAAATAGTGGAAAATTATTTACAAAAACTAAAGTTTTAGTCAGCGTTTGTTTTTTGTTGGTCTATTTATTAGATTTATGTTAATTAATTTATTTGTTTGGTTATTGGGAAATATTATTAAAATTGATTTGTATTTTGGGAAAGAATGTTAGCAAAATGTTAGTTTGGGAGTTTTGGTGTTCTTGGGAAGTTGTTGTGGTAAAACACGTAATTTGTTTTACTACATTCCTCCCTCCCACGGAAAAAAATTTTGGGATTATCGTTGTAGGGAATTAAAAGGAAATTAGGTAGGGCAGTTTACGATGAGCACAAAATTTTGCCAAGTTATGTAATGTATTTAAAAAGAAGTGAGTATCGATTCTAAGTCTTATTTTGCTTACTGAGTACATAGCTAGATTTACTTTCGATTTTTTCATTCAGTTAAATAGTTGTAATTATACAACTAATCTAATCTTAAATTTATGAAAATAAAAATTACGAAAAAAAACTTGAAATAACAGAAAAGTTGTGAAAAATTATGTGTGTTTTATTAATCTTATTTAATTTTCAAAATTAAGAAAAAATTTCAGTTTAGTTCAGTTTCATGTAGTGCCAAACTGTTTAGGACACTACTATATGATAAAGATGTAGTGCAAAAATATTAACGTACACTACTATGTTAATTAAATTGTAGTGCCAAAATGGGGTTCCTCTTAACACTACTTTGTAATGATGTAGTGTAATTGATTCTCGATCGAATACTTATATAGAAGTTTGTGGTGTAACTTAATTGACACACCGTTAGGTTAATGGTGGTAGTATTAGACCAGCGATTTACTGTTGTTATTGTCACTTCACTTCGATTGCTTATGAACACATTAATACACACAGGAGTTAGTAGATTTCTTTCATGTGTAACTTTATTTAGTAATATTAAATTTAATTATATGTGTTCACTTAGATTACGGTCACTCGTAAGTTTAATTGGAGAGAACTTTATTTTAACTAATAATTATTTTATTTATAATTAGAATTTCACTTAAATACAAAGAATACAAAACTTTCCTTATTTTAGATATGTAAAATAGTATAACTTTATTTTCGACCTAAATTGTTCACTGTTTAATATCTACTTTTATTTAATGCTCCACTTGTTGACTGAATAATTGTTACTCACTAATAACTTTTTCGGAAACGATTGGTTTTTTTAAATTAAATGACTGAAAAGAGACTGACTGACTGACTGACTGATTATTTATTTAAAAAACCACTGGCTTGATTTTAATTTTAAAACGACTGTTTAACTGATTTAGTGTAAAAGAACTGTGTAATTATTGATCGAAATATTATTTTTATAATTAAAAAATGATTACGCGCTGGGAATTTATTATTGTTGGTTAATTGATATTAAAACAATTGACACACTGACTTTGTTTTTAATTGAATTTTATTGCCAATGTCGCGAATTGGTTTTATTTAAATTAAAAGATATTAACAAAATATTTGGAAATAACCCAGTTAAGGAAATTTATGAAATATTTGTTTTTAATTTTAATAGAGTTTTGGGTCAATTGTTTTTATATTTATTGATAGGAATTTGGAAGATATTGCGAATATAGTTTGGGGAATTGTTGTAGTAAAACTATGTAATTGGTTTTACTACATTCCTCCCCCACGGAACAAAAAATTTTGTTTTCATCGTTAGTTAGTTAACGATGAACACAAAATTTTACCAAATTATGTATGTTTTTGAGAAAAAGGGAAGAGAGAGAGAAAAAAAAAAGTGAGTAACGTTATCTTAGTCTTATCTTATAAATATTGAATAAATTATGTTTTTATCGTCGTAATAAAATTGAAAGTGGCCCTTAATCCTTATAATTATAATTTGTATTATAATAATATGTATTTATATTAATTTAATTTTGTTTAATCCATGCTATGTACTAAAAATATTTAATAAGTTTAAACGGTTTACAATTGTTTTGGGCCGTCAAGTTAAATTGCTTGTTTCTGTATAATTATGTTAAGAATGAACGATATATGGTAAATTATTTGTTTCCATTAAAATTTTCGTTACGTTTTGATTGCTTAAAATAATTGTTTTAATTTAATATGTATACACTTATGCTAGTGATTGCTTATGACCAATTTTGGTAAACTTATTATTTTTATTGGTTGTATCGATAGTTGAATCGTATTGGTTATTGATTGATTGATTGTATTAATAGTATGAATTATTGTGATCAACTTACTTAGTTGTGGTAAACTAAAAATTGTAGTAAACTATTTGTTTTTGTTTCTGTTAAAAATTATGTTATGTTTGATTAGCTTGCGTATCTTAAAACTATTGTCTTAATATAATATGTATTTATGCTTAATGATTTTAAAACTATTATTTTTATTGACTGTATTGATTATGGATCGGAATCAGTATTGGTAATAAGATTATTGTTTTTCGATTATTATGTTTCTTGTATATTGTATAAATTGTAAGTATAAATTTTTTAGATTTGACTTATGGTTAAGGCTAGTATTAGGTTTAGGATAGGTTTGTTTGATTGACTTGTGGTTTAGGTTAGTGTTAGATTTAGACGGAATATAATAATACTGAAGAGCTGTAGTTTTTTAAAAGTGTGAACATTTCATCGTTAGTCAGTAATTTTGTGGACAAATTATTTCGAATTTGATTTACGTGTTTGACTAATGAATAAATATTGTCCTTAACAACATGTAATAGTTGATCGGTTGTGTAAAACTTTGCAATTAAGTTGAAAACTTCTTTGTCGTATATGTTTTTACGAGATGCTAGTACTAAAATATTTGAAAAACAGACCGGAAATTTTTGGAACAGATTTTCAAGCCAGTAAACTGAATTAGAGGAATAAGAATGAGATTGTATTTTATTTGTTATTATCGGCTGTGTAAGTTGTAGGGTAGTAGTTTTCTTTACATGAGTCCACGAAAAGCTAAGATATAGTAGAATTGATTTTTACAGTTTGGAAAGTTGTAATGGACAGTGTATCCAATTTTCAATACGTCTGGGTCTTTTTTGGTCGCGGTTGTTTACAGTTAGTTTGTTATTAGAGTCGTGGTAATTTATCGTAGCAGACTGGTTCAACGTTTTAATATTTTCGGTGTCGGAGTGGTATGAATTGCTTGGTTGAAGCTTAATCGAATGTTGGTCAGTTTTGTTTTTTCGAACTTTAATATTTGTGTAATTCGTTTTAGTTATGCTTCGGTGGCTGTGTAATTTGATATTTGATTTTTTGTTTGTTGACGATTTCTTTTCGACTACCATAGTTGAAGGCAGATATTGAATTTTCTTAGCACTGATTAGGCTTGCTGGTTTCTGGACTCTGTTTTCATTACGATTAGAATTAGTTTGACATTTCAAAGTGGTAGTTAGTAGCTTATGGTGCGTATAATTTTTAGTGTTTTTTAATTTTACTGGCATTGATGAAATTTGCGTTGTGTTTGCAATTTTTAAAGGAATATGCACCAAGTCTCGGGAGATGTTTTGTTTTAGAATTTCGGAATACAGAATTGGTGTTGAAATAATTTCTGGTATAAATTGTGATTTGTCTGGGTTATTGTCGGGCGTATTTGACTTAATTTTGTTAGTCGAAAATGTTTGACTACTTTGTGTATCTGGTAATTGAACGTTTTCTGTGAGGTTGTTTACAAGTGAAGTTGGATTGGGCTTTAAAATTTGAATTGGGCCAGTTGGAGTTTTCTGGATACTTTGGATGACTGATTTGGACAGTGCATTTGCTATGAACACGCCAGGTCTTGCTTTTTTAGCCATGGTAATTGTTACTTCATTCGGGATGTTCGAGTCGTCTATCTGTATTATTTTCTTTGGTTCAGCCAGTATGATATTGCCTTTAGTTGCATAACTAAGTATATTTCCGTTTGTCTTGATTTCTTTAGTGGGTGAAAGTTTCGTGTTTTCCGCTTCCGAGTGCTCAAGTGGAGTGTCCCTGGTTCTCTTCGATGATATGAGTTGATGTGCCATTGAATGACTAATATCTTGAGATTGTATGGTAGATGGTGATGCCATTAAAAATGGACTTGAATTTAGACTTTGTGACATCGCATCTGATCTCACATCAGACTGATGTGATCTTGCAGAAACATTTGATTCAGAATTATGTGAATGTGAAGCATTATCAGCATAACCATGTGGGAAAATTGGAGGTAGACTTGTTTCAATATTTTCTGGATTTAAGTAATTTAGGTCGTCTGTGTTAATATTAAAAGACAGAATGTCTGTATACGTATCGGTAACAGGGAAATTATTTGACAAGGAAGTACTAGACGGGTTAAAATGTAAAGTAGATGCAGCTCTTTTTTGTGCGGTCACTGATGCAGGCTCTATATCAGAATTGTCCGATAAATTTAGTTTTGTGTTTTGTAAACATTTTGAAAATGGTGTCGGGGCTTCAGAGTTTATTTTGAAATTTGATTTTGATATAATATTTGTATTTAAATTAGGTCGTTCTGTTTGAAAATTTGTATTGTTTGTATTGTTTTCTGATTGGTTACAAGGTTTTTTGGAATGTGGCTGTGAGGGATATGAGAAATGTTGATTCATCATATTAGGTGGAACGTGTGGTGAACTACTGGAGTTACTGTCAGTTGTACTATAAGGATTAGGCATATTTTCTACTTGTGGCTGTAAATATGAATAAGAGGGTAAATGGGATTGTAGTTTTTCATGGTAGTCTGATACTGAAGGAAATGTTGGATGCTGCGTAGGATTAGATAGGTTTGGTGTAAGAATATTTGATGTAGCCTGAACAGCAGAAAACGATGGAAGAGATGATATATCGGATGATGGGGGCCGTGGAGTTATTCGTTTTTCGTTTTGGTGTTGTGGGATCATACTGTTTGGTAATGTCAGTGGAGGAGATTTAGAAGTGTTTGTTATATTTTGTGAAGGAATGTATGTTGTATTTGAAGATGTGTAGTGAAATTGAGGAGAGTTTGTGTTATGTTGAGTTGTGTCAAGTTGAAAACTAGCTTCTCTGAAGGATAATATAAAATATATACGTAAAGTTGACTCTATGTCTGGGAATGGTTCGAATAGTTTATTTAACATGGCTGTTATACGTGAGTATAGAATTTTGGCAAACATTTCCTGTTCTAGGTTGTTTAATAGACATATGACATTTTTGGCTTGCATAACAAAAGTGTCTATTTTTTCGATATTGTTAATGTCAAATTTGTTAACAATACCGAATAGGTGGTCGATATAGACTACCATAGAATCTAGCATTTTGAGAGAAAAGTATTTATTATTATGTGGACAGGGTTATAGGATTGAATACTGGAAAAATAATTATCGGGTTGACTACAGGGAAATACGGATTGAATACAAAAAGATGATGACCAAATTTCGAGTTTTGGTGTAAATTAAGAATTAAATCGAATTTAAATAAAAAAAAATTACTGTTCTATTTTATCTTGATACAACGTATAATGTCTGAACTCACTTACTACTAAGGTTTTGTTTTAATCTAAATCTATTGTAATAACTTAAGCTTACTCTTATATGGTGTGGTGAACATTGATCCTGTTGTTGATTCTTCACTCCTTTAAATTCCTTACTTCCTTTTGTCGGTAAGGATAACCGGCTGCGCCAAATGTAGTGCCAAACTGTTTAGGACACTACTATATGATAAAGATGTAGTGCAAAAATATTAACGTACACTACTATGTTAATTAAATTGTAGTGCCAAAATGGGGTTCCTCTTAACACTACTTTGTAATGATGTAGTGTAATTGATTCTCGATCGAATACTTATATAGAAGTTTGTGGTGTAACTTAATTGACACACCGTTAGGTTAATGGTGGTAGTATTAGACCAGCGATTTACTGTTGTTATTGTCACTTCACTTCGATTGTTTATGAACACATTAATACACACAGGAGTTAGTAGTTTTCTTTCATGTGTAACTTTATTTAGTAATATTAAATTTAATTATATGTGTTCACTTAGATTACGGTCACTCGTAAGTTTAATTGGACAGAACTTTATTTTAACTAATAATTATTTTATTTATAATTAGAATTTCACTTAAATACAAAGAATACAAAACTTTCCTTATTTTAGATATGTAAAATAGTATAACTTTATTTTCGACCTAAATTGTTCACTGTTTAATATCTACTTTTATTTAATGCTCCACTTGTTGACTGAATAATTGTTACTCACTAATAACTTTTTCGGAAACGATTGGTTTTTTTAATTTAAATGACTGAAAAGTCATCCTACCGGCTGCGCCAAATGTAGTGCAAAGGTTATAGCAACACTACTATATAATAAAATGTAGTGCCAAAGATTAGTTTACACTACTATATGATGATGAGTATAGTACGATGAAAACAAAATTTTTTGTTCCGTGGGGGAGGAATGTAGTAAAACCAATTACATAGTTTTACTACAACAATTCCCCAAACTATATTCGCAATATCTTCCAAATTCCTATCAATAAATATAAAAACAATTGACCCAAAACTCTATTAAAATTAAAAACAAATATTTCATAAATTTCCTTAACTGGGTTATTTCCAAATATTTTGTTAATATCTTTTAATTTAAATAAAACCAATTCGCGACATTGGCAATAAAATTCAATTAAAAACAAAGTCAGTGTGTCAATTGTTTTAATATCAATTAACCAACAATAATAAATTCCCAGCGCGTAATCATTTTTTAATTATAAAAATAATATTTTAATCAATAATTCAGTCAGTCTCTTTTCAGTCATTTAATTTAAAAAAACCAATCGTTTCCGAAAAAGTTATTAGTGAGTAACAATTATTCAGTCAACAAGTGGAGCATTAAATAAAAGTAGATATTAAACAGTGAACAATTTAGGTCGAAAATAAAGTTATACTATTTTACATATCTAAAATAAGGAAAGTTTTGTATTCTTTGTATTTAAGTGAAATTCTAATTATAAATAAAATAATTATTAGTTAAAATAAAGTTCTCTCCAATTAAACTTACGAGTGACCGTAATCTAAGTGAACACATATAATTAAATTTAATATTACTAAATAAAGTTACACATGAAAGAAAACTACTAACTCCTGTGTGTATTAATGTGTTCATAAACAATCGAAGTAAAGTGACAATAACAACAGTAAATCGCTGGTCTAATACTACCACCATTAACCTAACGGTGTGTCAATTAAGTTACACCACAAACTTCTATATAAGTATTCGATCGAGAATCAATTACACTACATCATTACAAAGTAGTGTTAAGAGGAACCCCATTTTGGCACTACAATTTAATTAACATAGTAGTGTACGTTAATATTTTTGCACTACATCTTTATCATATAGTAGTGTCCTAAACAGTTTGGCACTACAAAGCGTTGTACATTTTTCTTGTATGTTTAATGGCATATTATATGGGATTTCATGCTCTTCTATGCTTTGCATTTCAATTTCCTGATATCTATTCACCGTTTCCGGGTGTTTAAATGCGTCGACATTCCAATGCGTGGTCTTTTTTGCTTGTCTATTAAATGTAGATGACAAATTGCACTTGTACTTGATGACAAGCATATGATCTTTGTAAATATCAGAACCTCTCTGTATGATTGCACGTTAGTTACACTTGTAGAGTGTCTCTTAGAAATCATGACATGATCGATCGATCGATCTAATTTTCAGTTCTTGCATCGTTTGGTTTCCACACTGCTTTGTAGATTTTCTAATGAGTAAAGAAAGTGTTGCAAATTACTAGATCATACATCGTAGCCAGTTCAGCTGCGCGAAAGCCGTTATTGTTACTGGTATATGCAAGCTGTTAAGACTTTAACTGTGTTTTAAGTTCATGCACTTCTACCAATTTGAGCATTGAAGTCACCTACCACGATTTTTATATCGTGCCGCCAGATGTCATTGATGACTTCTTCGAGTTCAAGGAAGAACAGGGCTTTAATGTCATCTGCTTTGTCTTCAGTAGGTGCATGAACATTAATGATCATTAATGAATTTAACATTAATGAATTAAATTTTTGCGTGTGGATTCTCATTGTGCATATGAATTGTGCATAAAATTGTGCATAAAAATTGAGCAGAAGTCAATAACATGTTGATTCACGCAACGATGTATGAGAAAGTTAACTCCGAGATTTTGCTGTTTCATGAATTCCACTCTCTGGCCATCTAAGTTCTTGTAATGCCTGTATATCTCCCGTGTAGCTTTCGATTTGGTTAGTAAGTTTTAGTAAATCTCCTGTTTTTCGAAGGCTTAGCGCGTTTCAGGTTCCCATTTTCAAATCGTAGTCCGGGTACTGTTTCCAAGGTCGTTCTTAAAATGAGTCCGAGATAATCTGTGGCCAGTTTACAGAATTTTTTTTTACGAAAATGGGGGTTAGCCCTTCGACCAACCTAAATTTTTGTACCAGCAACAACCTTTTTACACGTTTATATAGCGATCTAAAATAGATGTCCGCTCCAATCCATCCCTAACATGGAGAACAGACACTTTGGTTCCATTGGTTTTATGGTGCCAATAACTCGCGCTGGTGCAGAATCATTGAGTATAAGCAGTATTTACTCTGCTCCTCTCAACTACTAAAGGGGTAAACCTGACGAGAATTTCAGTCAACATGACTGTTAAATTGGAACGCCACTCTAAGAGCTGATCACCCATATAGATAATAATCGATTATCTTCAATCTTCAAGGGATACTCAACCAGAAAATGGAATGAATTATTAAAATTTAAGCAGTCTAGTGACACTTGACGACATCCTATGGAGCATCAACAACACAAAAAAAACTATATAGTGGCAAATATTTACACTAAGCATGTCTTTTTCAAAAAAAAAAATTCGATTATATTCTGTCCGCTATATCCGAAGTCCGTTATATCGGGGTCCGTTATATCGAGGGTTTACTGTAATTAATTTTATTTTTTTTTTTCAAAAAATTGGGTAAAATAATAAATAAAATTCTTTCTTGTGACTTACTTGACAACATTTTTTTGACAAACTTCTAATGCAATGATCTAGTTTTTGATCTCACATACCAGTCCCAACCATCAAGATTTCTGCACATTCTTTCTTCCTACTCATTATCACTTAAAATGAACGTTTTTTAAGCCAAAAATATGAAAAATTGATATTTTTGACACACTTAATGATTTTTTTGACACACTTCCGGTACAGTTATCGAACACAGCGTCCTTTCAGACCTGGCCATTGAGTATAGGTACCTATTTTTAGAAAATTTTTGAAATCCCTCCAGCGGTTTTCTAGATTTCGTAGGTAATGACGGCCAGCAGAAAGACATACATTTTTTTTGCTTTTTTAAAATCAGTAAGTCTATAATACTGTAAGTCTGCACTATACCACGCTATCACTTTGTGTGCACTATTGTTTCGTTCAATAACTTTTAAATATACACTCACAAATAACTTTTATCACTTTTAAATAAAATATTGAACTTTTATTTAACAATTTATTTATTTTTAACAATTTTAATGTTTACAATATCGAGTGAGATTCATTACTTTCTAAAGTATACAATCCAAAATACATTCGTTATATATTGTAACAGTATTTTGTGGTATGAACAAGTTTTAATTTTGGAGATTCTACATAATGTTTCATAATATGATGTTGTAGAATATTATAGTATGTTGTAGAATATTGTAGAAACCGCTACAAGTCTTAAAACGTCGTGAAATGGCAAAAAAGGTGGGGCTAAGAATTTCACTTTTGGCTCATGAATGTAATACTTAGGTCTTTCAGACCGAAGTAATTTGTGTTTTGTTGTGTGTCAGTTTTGTCGATAACGGTTTGTTTAAACCGGATGGTAATTTAATGTATTATGTATTGTTAGGAATAAATTAAAGTCAATCTCAATGTTTTACAAAACTAAAACTCGCCACAAGTAGTTATGGAAAGGAAAGCTTTTTACTTTAATATTTAATTTTTCAGATATAGAACATAACATTCTACCACGTATGAACTACGCTTTGCCTCTAAACCCTAGGATTAATCTCTAAATGAATAGCAATATATTTTGTTTCTGAACACCAAAAACCTATTTCTGTCATTTGATTTGAATAAATAGTAAGTGGAGCTGGCTCATGTATTTAAATATAACTAAAATAATTCCTCTTGAATAAAAGCTTTAGATTTTGAACTTTTCAATTCTCATTTAAACTATTTTTAAATTATTTCAAATCATTCAATAGCCGCAAATAGGTGTAAAGGATTTGTGTTTGTTATTCTTGTGTTAAATTCAAGCACAATAACTACTCTTTGAGTTTGAATTATGTTTTATACTTGAATTATTGGTTATTGTAAATAGAAAAAACCACGGGATATCTAATGTTAAGTATAATATTCTCAGTCAGTAATTTGATATAATGTTAAAGTATATTTTAACATTTTTAACTCTTTTAGTAATAATCAAGATTTATTTTGGGTTGAGAATTAGTTTATAATTTTTTGCAATATTTAAATGTTTATATCTACGAACTAGGGTTACCAACTATTATACAACATAAACCCGAATAAATTTTATGCAACCCCGAAGATTTCAGTAATTTTCCGTATATTCGATAAACAAGCTCCAAAGTAATTATAAAATATGCTTAAAAGGTTCCACTCCGAGGTGCCAAAACTTTGGTCTGTGGGAAATGTTTAGTATAGTTAATCTACTTAATAAGCCGGAAAATCTGGAAAAGTGGAACAGCTACGATTTTAAAAATCGTTTTTTCCATTAGGTTTAAGGAATCGTTCAGGAACATTTATCAATACCCGGGTAAGAAAAAGTTGATGGACCAAGCCTGGGCCAATCCCGCGCAAAAGCTTTTGGGGTTTGAGCTAGTTCTAACACTTTCAAACGGCCTAAGCTTGGACCAAGCATGGTCAGATGTCCTGTGGCAACAGTTGAGTTTGAATATAAATCAGCAATTGAATATAGTAAACTGAAGTAAGGCTGCCAACAAAGACGAGATGAATCAAAAACTGGATGATGTAAATACAAATACGGCTGCTACCAAAATAGAGATTAGCTTAAACATCAACCAACAATTAGAAGTAAAAAACATAAACATTGTTTTGAGTCGTAATGAAGTCAAACAAATTATAGATGAGAAACTTCTCCAAATCTCAACGGCATTTTATGGAAAGGTCGAGAAGATTCAAAGTGAAATTCAAGATTTTGAATGTAAAGTTTTATCGAAAGTTGATGATTTCGAAAAATGGTTGCAAACTGTTGAATCTGTTAAAATTATTACACATTTGGTTCCAGAAGTAGCAAATATTAAATTAAAGCCACCATCATATGACGGCTCCACATCTTCAAGTTCCATCCATTAGGCATTTTCAAGTTCCAGTTTGAAACGGCGGTGGATCAGAATGTTTCGAACGCTGAAAATCGTCTTGCTGCATTGATAGTTGCACTTAAAGGAGAAGCAGTTGAAGCGTTACAGGCGGTGCCAGAAAATGACCGAAAAAACTATACTGAAGTGATGGTTGGAGCAAAAATATGACAGCGACCATAAAAACAAATTATACAGAATTGAGTTAAAAGGTCACTTGCAACGGAATGGAGAAAGCCTTTAGTAGCCCTATTCCGGTACATCGTGAAATAGGAATTGAGAAATAAATAATTATAGCAATTTTTTCATAACTAGTATTCCGTGTCGCGGGAAATAACAAATTCGTATTAGAAAATATTTCTTTATTTCATTTATTGCACTTTTTTCTCAATTCCCTTTTCCCAAGGAAATGCCGGAATAGGCGTACATGACTATTTTTCGGTAGTGGAACAGCTTGTACATTTGGCACACTCCAATACTCCACCGTATTTTATGGAGAAAATGAAGATTGAGGTTTTTACTGATGGTATTCGAGATCCAGAAACTAGAATAAGCTTTCTTATAGTACAGACCATCTGTTGGTTTCAGAAAAAGAGATGAAGAAAAGAACATCAGAAGGGAAGTTTTGAGACACAGAAATAGAAGCGACATCAGATGCTGGGTATGTGACGAAGAGGGTCACATGGCACGGGAGTGCAGAAAAAATAGGGAAGCAGAGAAATGGTCGTCTTCTGTGAAGAGTAGAGGAGCGAAGAAAAGGAACACGTAGGGTTCAAGAGCAGGAGGAGAAAACGCCTGTGCTGGATGTGTAGGATCGGGCCATATCTCACAGGATGGCTGGAACAGGAAACGTGAAAGATCTTTGTCTCCGTAGTCCGTTGAAGTTAAAACTGTGAGGTCAACAAGTGAGGAGTTACTTACATCCCAAATTTAAGTTAAAATGTGACTGTTACTATTGTTGAAATGTTACTTACATCCCAATTTCAATATTAGCAGTATATAGTGAAAGTTTGGGTATTGAGGAACAAATTGAAGACACGAAACAGAAAACACGAAAAATGAAAATGGTTTAGAGATACGGCAGTGTGAAATACTTAATGGTAAAAGATAAGAAAAACTTTAGAAGTAATGAGAATCCATGCTCATAACGGTGGACCGACATAGAACAAAGTGATTGCCAAGGACTTAGAAAGGAACAGGACGTAATTCTAAGCAGCATTAGAAATTTGAAAAAGAAAAAAAATTTGTTTGGCTTCAACAATCGGAGGAAAGATTTAGAACCTGTTCAGGATGAACACGCTTAGGGTGAGGGTAATGTTACGATTCTACATAAACGTAATGAAATACACAACAAAGTTCCATTGAACCTCAAATTCCCCTATTTTAAACGTTTAAATAATATTTCAAGGTTACAACTTACATTAATTTCTAAGAAAAAATAGGTTAAAGGAAAACAACAAGAACATGAAATAAAATAATTGATTTAATGAATTAAATCAACATAACTTCAAGCGATATTGAACAAAGTGCTAGGGGTCCCTTGAGCACCTGTTTTTTTGAAAGCTCAATAACATCTGTACCTGATAATCGAATGGGATGAAACTTGGTACATAAGCATTTAATACGGTTCAAAATAGTTATGCATCCCAACCTCCGGTTTTTCACTTCCGGTAAAAAATTTTTTTACTTTTTCTCGTACAACAGAATTTATGTTTGTTGGGCCATACTACTGCTTTTTTTGATGTTTATATAATTAGAATTACGCGAAATCTATAACATTGGGTAGCCATTAATTTAAGTATTTTATGGATATTAGCTCATTATATATCCAGAACATGCTGTTTCCAGAGCTGTGTTGAAGTTAGCCCATGCATGAGCGTCGCAATATTTTTTTATACAAAACCTACATTTAATTCAAGGAATGTTGAATTAAATCTGTAAATGGTGAGCTTATTTATGCAATAAATAATAGTTCTGTTTCTAACTTTGTCAAAATTATAAACTGAAAATAGAGTTTTTTCATGTCTGAAATGATAATGAGTCAAATGATAATTAGAAATCAGTAATTGTTAATTATATTAAAATTAACTGCAAAAATAATAATAATGCAACTATAGTAAGGACAACGCAAAACGATCTTCATTTGCAAGAAATAACAATTATTTAAGGTTTTCGAAATACAAATCTGATGATCACAAATGTCAAGTTTTTTTGGGAAAAAAGGTCTATTGATGTAGCATAAAGCTATTCCATATACATATATATTTTATTATACATAAAAAAATTATATAAACAGCTAAGAGGAAAAGCTTAATCGGATTACTTTAACATAGCACTTTTCTGTGCTCTATCACCAATTTCTTAATCTTATTTCAACCTGAATTTAATTTGATTTGGGAATTAGAGTTAAATTTGATTTCTCAAAAAAATTATATTTATACTCATATATCGTTCTAAAAACTAAAAAAAAAACAAAAATGTCAATATTTATTTATAAACTTATTTTAAGTTATTTTAATTTTTTTCGTTAAGATTTTAGAATTAGTTATGATCGGATCAGGTAGGAATTAGGATAATACTTTATGTATTATTTGATTATATTATTAACAGTTTTGTATCGGAAATTTTATGTTATATTAAACAAGCACACATTATAATATTAAGATATTTATGGAATGCGAAAATTCGATGGAATGTCTGAAAGTTAATCCAAAAATAAAAAGTGTGGTTTTGTTTTAGAAAATCTTCTGACCCTGGAAATCAGCCATATGTGTTAATTGATTAAACCATTGATTTTGTTTTCATACAAACTGTTTTTCCTGTAGTCGATAATCCAATCAAAAACTTTCAATTCCAATTATAAAAATATGGAGGCTGAAATCTCAAGGCTCATGAGATATCAAGACTTCGGTCTGGGTTAAGGATTTTGATATAGTTTTCGGCAAAAAACTTTTATGAGGACACGGTTTTTAGTTTTGGGCGGCATCGATGTAAATCAAACATAACTCTTTGTTAAAGTAAAAGTATTTTTTTATCTCTGTTTAGAAATTTATTACAAAACTAACACGAAACACCAATACGTTGCCGGAAAATTATAACAGATTATAAATTAACATAATTTAGTGAAAAGATGATACAATCAGCAAACTACTCAAAATCCTCTTCATTTAGCGTTTCGAGAAAATATTACAAAATCACAAATTCATATTTCTTTCAAAATTCCAAAAATATTGTAAAAATTAAACAAAATCAAACTTTTTTCAAAATTCTAAATATATTCCAAAAAATTATTACAAAATCAAATATTAAAACTTTTTTCAAAAATTCTAAAAATATTGCAAAATATAAAACAAAATCAAAAATTCCAAAATTCCTTTTTTCAAAATTCCAAAAATATTCCAAAAATTTAGAATAAAATCAAATATGTAAAGTTTTTCTAAATTCTAATAATATTCCAAAAATTCTTATAAATTCAAACTTTTTCCAATATTCTAAATATATTGCAAAAAGTATTACAAAATCAAAAATACACACTCTTTCCAAAATTCCAAAAATATTTCAAAAACTATAACAAATTCAAAAATTTCCATGTCCGATTTCATATTCAATTACATTTACGTCATAAAAACAACTAAATTTTTTTCTAAGAAATTGACTAAAAAAATAAATGAAATCATTTTTTTGACACACTTGACGATAATTTTTGATAAACTTATACTGCAATAAAATTCTCAATAATAATAACTTCATGTTCATTACATTTCATTTCATCCAAATAACTAAATTTATTTTTTTCTAAAAAAATAAATCAAAATCATACTTTTGACACACTTGACATTATTTTTTTAACAAACTTCTAATGCAATAATCTAGTTTTTGATCTCACATACCAATCCCGACCATCAAGATTTCTCCACATTCTTCCTACTCATTATCACTTAAAATGAACGGTTCTTAAGCCAAAAATATGAAAATTTGCTATTTTTGACACCATTGAGTGTGTCTTTTTTGACACACTTGCGGTACAGTTATCGAACACAGCGTCCTTTCGGACCTGTCCATTGAGTATACCAATATTTAAAAGAAAAATTTGAAATCCCTCCAGCTTTCTAGATTTCGTAGGTAATGACGTCTGGCAGATTTTTCTTCTATTTTATGTCCCATTTGGCTTATTGACAATATTTATATGTAGTACATTCAGTCCAGACATGGAGGTACGAATTTTCTCTTATATATCTTATTGAAATAGAAAAAAAATTAAAAGACGGCATAAAAAATATTATAGCAAATATATGAAATATTGGCCAAAATATATAAGAAAGAAAATTCTTACATTCTGTAATCATATAAATCATAAGTGATTTCAATTTATTAACACAGAAATTGATTTATTTTTGTTTTTCATGCTTGGAACGATTTTTTTCTGTACTGTTGAAATTTTTAGTTAGGTGTGATGAAAATTTTTTATAAATAAAACACCGAAGGATTTTCAATATGAGGTATAAATAAATTGATTTATTTTTCGTGTAGCAAATTAAAAACTCTAAGACGAGAAGGCAAAGAATATGTTTCAATCTTTTAAATACAGGATTGGAGCTACAAGGTAATATTTTTCAGTCCACTTAAGCTTGTATTGTTTAGTGTCAGGATATGGTGCGAAATGTTCATATGTCTTTGAATGTCTTTGAATGTCCGTAGACACAAGGTTGTTTGCTGTTGCATTTAATGATTGGAATGGTTTCTCGCCACTGCCAACTCCATTCTAACCCTGCGGGATGATAGAAGGATACAATGAATGATTACAGACAGAATATATGATAGTTCACTGCACAAGTCATTCGTTCCCTATCTACCAAGGATAAATGGGATGGGACAAACGAATAAATTCCTCTCGTGGAGACGATGCCGTTTTTATGAAATTTAGTTGTCAATTGAACCATAAAAGGATGAGCGGTTTTGGTTGCTCTGGTGTGAAAAGTGAGCTATGCTCAAGTAAAATCGATTTGATCCCTGCGGAAGTTCGTTCATCCATAACGTATTTATAGAAAACCGTTAAATCCGCGACATTTTTCCTTATGTTGCAAGGAATCAAGCTCGTTTATATAAATTTGAGTAGCCAATGAGTTTAATAATAACTCTTCGCTCTACAAAATCAAGGCAATTTAAACAGTTCAAGTATATGCTCCACTCTACCCCATATGTGAGTGTAGTGCTCCATGAAGGGACGTATAAAAGATTTATAAACTAAAAGAAGCTGTTTGCAAAAAATACAAAATCAATCTAAAATTCCTTATGTTTGAACAGCGAACTTAACCAGATTAAAAATATAAGAATCCCACTTCATTTTATTTTCAACCTTAACTCCTGAAGTCTGAAACACTCTTTCTCCTTCTCCTTCAAAAGATCTTTGAACCCAAACTTTAATGGGAAATTATGAGGTGTCGTTATTCTAGAAAAATGACAAAGCCGTATTTTGCTTGTATTGAATTCAACACTGTTAGCAATACTCCAATACATAATTGTATTAAGATCAGTATTTATTGAACTTTATCAATTTTGATCTACAGTCACTAAGCGCTTAAGGAGCATATAATTTAGGTGATTCGTGAGACGCGTGAACCGCGGCATCATCAGCAAAACTATATGTATAAGTGAACCGTTTAATTAAATCGAACAAATCGTAAATGTAAACGATCGCATCTAAGGAAAAGAAAAAGATCACCTAAAATTTTATCTTCAACGGTATAATCTTTAAACTTAAACAAAAAAATAATTTTTGTTTGTGATCCATCGCAGTGGCTATCCCCTTAAGTAACTAATATTTATTTTTTTTTTAAATAAAATGTGTTATGTAGTAGGCATTACAATATGTGTCACAACAACACATAAACACCTTTCAAGACCAAGGTCCCACAACAACATGCGTTCTAAGAATGTTAATGAACGCAAATCTTTCTTTTTTCTTTTTTTTATATATTTTTTTAAATAATGGATAACTAAACGATAAATCCTATCACATATAAAATATGACCTAGGCCAATATTTTATGATAGGATAGAGAAAATAAAAATAAAATAAGAGATAGAAAGCAAATTTGTTTTAAAAATTTGCAGGAACAAAACAAAAATGGGGTTGCCAATAATCCAGCTAGTGGCATAATCCTTGATTATGTGTCGCAGTATCTCCCTTGATTATGTATCGCACTAAAGCCCAGATATAGAGTTATATGAAGGCTCGTTTCTTCGAGAAAGCAACAGCGTGCCACCATCAAGGAGTATGCCATTGCCAAGATTGAGGGTTCTACCGTTGACTGAATACAGTTCATCCGCCAGCACCCTTAAGATACCACCTTTGCTAGTGATATCTCACTACTATTGCCAGAGGTATGTGATATCTCACGTTAACTCATATGCCAATAGCATGGACTGGAGTACTCGGGGTTGTCACACCCGTGGATCAAAAATAAAAAAAATTAAATTTATTATAAAAATTCAGGAGGGGAAAATTTTTTGTTTTTTTTTATTAATTTTATTGCAACATGCCTTAAAATTTTTCATCATAAAAAAAGTTGAGTTAAAAAATGAACAATTGTTTTTGGATTTACATATATGTTTTTATAATAAATTTTTAATTTTAACTCAAAATAAATATTTTACACATTTTTTATCATTTATTTAATTTTACCTTACTAAATCCCGTAGAGTTAGAATAACGTCTAGCTACGATTGATCCATCATTTGTAGGAATGTATGAGTGGTATCCTCGTGTTCCAGGAATTGTTTTCAAATTGGCGTATCTATCAGCTAGTTGATTTCGTTTTGCAAACATAGAAATCCCTCAGCATTCTGTCACTATATGACAGTGGTGAGTGAGTGATCTCAACAGTTTGACTGTTTGCAGGCATAATGGATTAGATTACCTCCGAACACTGCTGATGAAGATATTTATAAAAAACAACGAGATCAGAAAAAATTAACAATTCGTTTAGCCCGTTTTTGAACAGAGTCTAAAAGAACCATTATAGTAACAGATGCAGCCCCGCAAACTTAGTAGCAATACTCGGCATAATGAATAATAATCTGTTAACGATTTGCAAAATTATTATTGGCCTTTAATAGTAAAAAGGTTGTCCATCCCTGGTTCTGGCGGGCCAGATTTGGCTTTTCCTATCACTGATAGAAACTGTATCAGGCAACCTGATCAGAAATGTAACGCCTCAAAGTATCCATGCCGAATCAGGCATCCCTATCCAAACCGGATAAAGGTCGGATCAGCTCAAATAGGACATTTACTACTACGATTGTGAAAGAGTTTGCCTGAATAATATGCTATAGTTGAGAACATTCCAAAAAAAATTCAATAAAAAAACACCAAAAACCAACCGATCACCATAACTAGTATTTACCATTGACTATATAATACTATAGATACATCATATTTATTATGTGGTGTATAAATCAGGTGGCGTTACTTGTATCAAATTGAAAGCATACGAATTTAAAATCTTTTTGGTTATTCGAAGTTACGATTAAGTCTTAAAAAAAACGCTAGAAATAAGATTAAATTGTATTAAAGTTTATTTTAAGGTTAGTTTTTTATGCTTTTCATTCATAATTTAGTTATTTAAATTTTGTATGGAGAAATTAAAGGTTTTAGTATGGTTTGAGTCTCGCATATGTCTAATACAATTGTTTTTTCTTTCGTCAAATTGTAATATTTTAGTGTGAGTAAGTTTTTATATATGGTTAAAATTCAATACAAACACAAACTATCTCGTTCACATACAAATTTCAAAAACGGTAGTTGGTTTTAAATTTAAATTTACTTGCTTAAAATCTATTGTGATTGAAATTTTTTGGCGTTTTAAAAGTTATTTTTTTCGATTTAAATAAACTTTCTGTAAATCATGTCAAGATTTTGTTGTGGTTTTAAGAATTGTAATAGCCGATATGCTCCAGGTTCATTTTTATCATTTTTTGAATTCCCCAAGAATGAAAATATAGGCAATGTGTGGAAGAAACACTCCGGCGATGTTTATATTCAAATGAATTTAAACCAAAATAAAAAATTATATATGTGTGATAAACATTTCTTCGAAAAAGATTTGATCCATCGTGCTGGCCGCACTTGTTTGAAAAAGGGTAAGTAGCATGGAAATAAATACCACTGGTATTTTACATAATTGAACTACTTATATTTGATAGGAGCAATTCCCAAAACATATTCTTCACAAATATGTAGTTGTTCTGGAAATAAGTTAGATGAGTTATGTGATAAAATTTTATTAGAACATACACCGGTAGCTCAGAATTGCTAGAAAGCGCTCTTTTCAAAAATCTGGTTTATCCACAAATGAAATTAAGGGTGAAGCAAGTGATAACATAACCAATATTGATGAAAATAGTGAAGAAGAATTGCTAGTGACTAGATCTGCAAATCCTAAAACATATATGCGAAGCCCATTTATTTTACCAGCCCCAACAAATCCTGTAAATGCAGAAATTTGTGAAAATCAGTTTCCATCTTTCCATATTCTTAAGAATACCGCATCATCGTCGAACGCATATTGTGAAAAGATTCCAAGGTGTGTTAGCCTAATATAATACACTCAAAAAAATATTACCGGTAAGATTTACAAAATCGTTTTGTAAAAGTGCTAACAAAAAATTTTTGTGAATTTACCAAAAAATCCTAAACTTTATAGAAAATTTTGTATACTTTTTTAAATTTGAAAAACATTTGTAAACTTACCAATTGTTTTTGTGATTTGGATTAAAAAAGTACAAAATCATAAATATTTCTTATTACAACTTTTTTTTATAGTTTTACTTTACAAAGGGACTTATGCAATTTAAAAAACCAAAAACTTTTTTACAAAAAAATTTTCTTTTTACAAACACTTTTGTAAAAATTTATAAATTAGAATCATAACGAAAATTGGTATTAAACATTTTCAGTTTCAATCTGGTTGTTTAAGTAGAAAAGTAAATTTTTTAAAGTTGTGATAATTTAGTGGTCTATCTATATACATATTATAATAAATTGTGGTAGTGATACAGTCCCTAGTTTAAACAGCATTAACATCAGTATTAATAATTAATATTATGATGCAAATTAATATTATTTATTATTATTAATAATTAATATTATAATAATTAATATTATGATGCAAATAATAGTGTGAATTATGAACTTCGTTCAATTTTGGTGGAGAATTTTAGTGGAGAATTTTAAAATAATAAAAATTAAACTATATGGCGAATGGCATAGCAGGACATAGCAGGACAACTGGCGAACTGTATAATAAATCAGTTCCTTACTGAATGTATGGTAAGATATTTTAACTTAGAGTCTACATATCTATCTTTATATATATATGGGACGTTTTGCCTCACACGCATCAAGGCTGTGTTCAAAATTCAATCAGTCGTAAAAAATTTGTTTATGGCGCAAATATAAGCTAAGGTTATAGAGTTTCTTAAACTGTTTAACTGTTATACTTGTAAAATTCATCGCATCTTTTGATAGAAACCATTTTTTGATGTATATTTGCTTGTTAAATACGAATATAATCTTTTTCTTAGTTAGAAGCTACTTTTTTGTCCGTAATATCCAATAACTTTCCAAAAAACTGTGTTTTGTAATAACGAACACACAGCGGTTAATTCTATTTTCTAAAAACGTATAACAGATCACATATAACCTATCCCTAAATTAAAATTTTCACATGTCGTCCCTAGACCCTATCCTATACAAAAACTACCAAAAAGTATATGCTTTTTATAACTGACACCCCATTTATCGTTGGAGTGTTTAAAAAAATCCTTATTTCGATGTAGTTTGGTTTGTTGAGTACGAACCTAACCAATATTATATTTTCGATCTTGGACCCTAAAAAACTATTAAAAACTTTATTTTGAGTTCCAAGATCACCAAAGTTTTCATGAAATTCGCATTTTTTTTTAACTGATTATATCAAAAAGTAAGGTTATGTTCGTGCTCAGCAAGCAAAGATACATCAGAAAAAGGTTTTAATTAAATGATCTATTGATTTAACAAGTCAGAGGGACGAGACCACAATGGTTTAAAAACAACCACCAACACCTCGGAACGCATGTTGTTGTGGAACCTATTTATCTTAAAAGGTATCTATGTGTTGTTGTTAAACACAACACTTTTAAAAATAACATCAACAAAACTATTCTTTGACGTTGAGGCGTTTGATTTGCAGATTTGCAGCTGCCATATTGATCCGCCGTTAAGGACAATGGAACACAGTTTATGAAACTCTCTAATCTTAGCTTCAATTTGAGCCATAAACAAACTTTCAACGACTAATAGATTTTGAGCACAGTCTTGATCCCTTTGACGTATATTATTCCATACATATAGGTCAAAATCACGAATTTTCAACCAGAAATTCGGTTTTTTTAACACAAATTTTTTATTTGTTCTAACTTTTTTTACAGTGGGAGAGAAAATACAAAACAACATTTCATATAGAAGGCAATTTTTGCTAGGGCTAATTTTAAAAACCACGAGTTTCAATTATGTTCAATTTGATGTATTTCACGAACTGATTAACGCCTTTTAATTTTTTTTGTTTTGCTAATAAAAGTCTTTTTTAGTTAAAATAAATACAATTACAATTTTTGAGTAGTTGTTATAATAAAAAGAATTAAAATATTAATTAATTAATCTCCGCTGAATTTTATGTTTTGCCTTATAATTTCATTACTTTTCTACATAATACCAAAGATTTAGATTTTGGCGATTTTTTTTGAAAACTATAGAAATTTATAAAAAAAACTTCATCTTTATAGATTTATTCAAAAATTTCTATAATTTCCAAAAAATATCGCCAAAACCTAAATTTTTATGAATTAATAAAGTTTTAAAATTATAGAAGAAAATATAAAAAACGATCAATGAGGTTTTGCGTAGTTAATGGTTAAAAAATTATAACTTAAAATATTATTATCAAAATCTTTCTTTAACCTTTAAACACAACAAAAAATTTTAAAATCTGTCCAGTAGCATTATTAAATTAAACATTTATAGAACTCAAGGTTTTTAAAAAGTAGCCGTAGTTATTAAAGGAAGAACTGTTCATGACAAAAAAATAATTGTTCATGGGCAGAACTAAACCAAAGGAGAAATGCTTGTGTTTCAAGACTCAAATTATTTAAATTCAACGACTCAACGGGAGCTATATTTCTTAATTTACAACAGTAGAGCAAACCATAAGGTTACAAATTGGTAAATATAAACAAGCAGCATGTAAGTTTGGTGAAAAAGTTGATAAATATTTATTTTTTAAATTTTTTTACAGACCGAAAAAGATTTAAAATGGCAAAGTAAGATGAAAACTAAGAAACTTTCTCGAAACCAATGCTCCAAGAAAATGTAAAACCATAGAGTGACGTAGCAATTTTCTCAATATTGCAGCAAAAAGATAATCTACAATTTTATTTCATTTGATACAAGTTACGTTAATATCACATGAAGTGACGAAAAAAATGGAAACAGACATGTATCTTTATGCTTTAGTGTGCCGGATACCCAGAAACGTTTCCGTGTTCTTTGAGTAACTCCTGATAAATTAAAGAAGAAACTGGGATTATAATTTAGTAAACAAAAATCCATTCAACATACCGAATTCTAAAATATTGTAAAAAATTTTAACTATATGTAAATTGTTTACAAAATATAACAAATGTATGTAAAAAAAGGGTTTTATTTATTAATGTGGCTC
>CAVNZG010000669.1:225785-260234 GCA_963693315.1 Diogma glabrata
AATTCTTTTGTGTTATCCTGAACACTCTTTAAACTTAATACCAACAATTATTTAAGTATTAAGGTATTAAGTTTAAAGAGTGTTACAAAAGAATTACACTGAAGAAGGTCCCAAAAAAACGGACCAAAATATTTGTAATAAAAAAGACATTTTTTGATCTAAGGCTTGGTGTTTTATTTGTGGTAAAACTCTTACTACCAATCAAACCATTGACAATAAGAAATTTCATCGCGTAGATCAGATTCAGTGTATGTACCAAAGGTGTATACACTGAACAGCAAAACTTATAATATTATTTTACTATTTTGTGTAAATATGTGTATTTTAATTTATGCGAATAATACAGAATCTAACTCGTACAAAAAATCTTGTATGCAATTCGGTCATAAAGTATCTTTTTTGCTTTCGAGTAATCTACCTAGACCTACGACCTACGCCCTAAATACATAAATAGCTATTATTAAATAAAAAGTCTGACTCAGTTTTGCAAGTCTGATTTAGTTTTGCACTTATTTCTTTTGCAATTTTCACAGTTATTGAGCACGACCAGTGAAAATAACTTCGTCGGTTATTATACATTAAGATCCATAACCTTGGAATTCAATCGTCATTTTAAAATTATAAAATTATTAGTATTTATTATAGACATTACATTACGAAATTTACTCCTTTTTATTTAATTACGGACGGTAAACGTTTTTTCAACGCGTGTTTGAATGAATCAGTTACATGTAAAAGTTCAATTGGTTAATTATGGCACGCTATACAAATTACAAAGTAATCAAGCATATGTTCATTCGCATGATTTCATTCTGTATTGTCATTGTAACATAGATTGCACTTTAATTAATACAATAATGGTTATATTTATTATATTACCTAAAGTACCGTAATTATTTTTTTTGAAATACGATATGCACAAACGATTGCAATCTTGTGAATAAATATTATAAAAAACAAGACTTCGATGGCATGGGCTGTATCATTTTAAATTTATTGTACATAAAGAGGGTTTCATAACTCGGTATATTACATAGAGGATTTCTTATTTCTTGTGAAGTCGAATCATGTTAAATGATTTTTATACTTCATATTTAAGATAAGCATTCTGCTCACAATAAACGGATTGTTTATAAAAAAAAATTTTTTCATTCAATCTTGCAACATAAAAATGTTATACTTTTAGATAAAATTTCACAAAATATCAAATTCAACATAGCATTTTCGCTCAAGATATTTTTAATATTTCACGAATTATTATTAACTTAAACTAAATGTATTTATTTAACAGCAAAATGCAATATTTCTTATGAAATGAAACCTTGTCATTTGTAGTTTTTTATGAACAATAAGAAATATGTTAAAAATTTTTGTTGAATATAAAATAAATATGAATAATTTAAATATTTTAAAAAACTTGTTTGTGAAACAATACGAGGAAATATATATAAGAAAATATATCAGACATCATAATAATTCTATTTTCCCAAGTACATACATATAAGAAATCAAATATGAAAAGGTTGGAAAATAATAAAATTGTAGATTTGATACTACAAACACTTATCTTTTTAGATTCTGATTCTAAAATCTAGTTTCTGTAAAATCTATAGAGCTTTGAAAAATAATATTTTCCATATACTTTTGTGAAATTTAAATCACCTGAGCTTTTAAATAAAACATTTCGTAAGAAGTACAAAAAAATATCAAAGAATAACATATTGGTAATATGTAGAAAATGTAAATGTGTTTGTTCTTAATTAACATAAAAAACTAAACGAAAATTTTTCTAAAATTTCATTTATTATAAATATAACAATACATACATCAAAATTGAGACCCGAACTAAAGTTTTTTGAATTAAGTGTTCCAATAATATAAATCGTTCAATTTTTTTATTAAAGACAATAATTTCAATTCAATCTTTGAAAAAATACATATTTTCTTATTCGCCTACATATTAAAGTGTAACCTTATTACTGTAATTTTTGGCCTTAAAGGGTCACTTTTTAACCATATATTTTGTTGTCATAGTTGTTGAAAAGCGTGATCTGAATGGCAGATGAAAAAGTGAAAAAGTCGAAATTTGAGCTTCACCATTTTGGATTTTCCTGAAACTTGGCGTATAAGTCGTATGGACAAAATAAAAAATACCAGGGTTGTGCCGTAGACTACGCATAGATTACGTGTAAATTACGCGAGATATTTTCGTGTAATCTATAATGTAAACTATTATGTAATCTATTTAATTGATATGTGCATTCTAAACTTCTTTAGCAATTAAATTACCTTTTTTAAGATCGCAAGATCTTGTTTTTGACAATATTATTGATCATGTCTTTTGCGAAAAAATCGAAAAAAATTTTCAGTAGGGATAATACAATAATTCCACATATTTCTTCCTAAATCAAAATTAATAGATTACACCAAATTTACATAGATGACATAGATTACATTACATAGATTACATGTAATGTAATCTATTTTAGATTACGCGTAAAGGAACAACCCTGAAAACTACTACTTATATTAAAATATTTTTACAGTGCATAGTTTAAGCGTATGGGGCACCCTAACCTGGATGAAAAATGAAAATATAGCAAATCCGAGGTAGCTTTGAAATTAAATTGCTCAAGAACGGCTATACCGATTTCATCAAATTTTTTTTTGTTTGATAGGTGATTAGTTAATCGTTTGAAAAAAAAATAAATAATTGTTTTTGTAATTAATTTTAAAATTAAAATATTAAAAAACTTTTTAAAAGATGGCGGGTCAAAGACCATTTTTTTTTTATTTTTTAAATAATAGTTAATAGTTATTATTTTAAATATTTTATTTTACTTGTTATAAGTTTCGCAATAAATACAAATTATAATTATTGTTTTATTTTTATTTTTATTTAAACAAAATATATATGTATATATATATTTTTGCTCGATTAATTTCGGTTGTTACACCATTATCAAGAGCTTGAAAAATATATACTAAAGAAAAATGATTAACAAAAATATAAAACAAAACATTTTTTGAAGCTACTCAAATTCGAAAAAATTAAACATAAAATAATTCAATGAACAAGTAAGAATTTAACAATAAACAACTTAAATTCAAATTAGAAAAAATCTTTATAAAAATTAGTATCAAAATAGCTAATGAAGGCAATACCACTGTGTAAATAAAGTTTATAAAAATTTTTTGAAAAAAAACATTGAAACATGGGAGATTTTAAATTAAATAAACAAATCTGGGCAAGTTAACGGTGAATAAATTATATCAGTTTGGGCGTTCAATAAATTTTGATTATAAAACTGAGCTTTTCTAATTTCAAAAGATTCCAAAATATTTAGTCTTAAACCTTTGTTTTCAAAATGAAGAATTTTTAGATAACTATTATTACTAAATGTACTATTATGGTTTTCGGATATTAAATGATTAGCAAACGTGGAATTAGAATGTCCCAATCTTAAGGCACGAAAATGTTCTGATAAACGTTCAGAAAAACTACGACCAGTTTGTCCGATATAGATTGAATTACAATCATCACAGGACAATTGGTAAACTCCACTGTTTGTAAATTTATTTTGCTGATTTATTTTATTGTTAACCAAAAGACTGTGTAAATTTTTGTTATTATAAAAAAACAACTTAAATTTGTATGTTTAGTAATAATGTTTCCTAGTTTTGGGCTTATTTTATCATGATAATTAATTTTACAATAATGTTTTAGAATAGGTGGTGAAACTGGATAAATTTGGATATAAGCAAGACGTTTGAGCTTCTTGTGTAGTATTTTATAAACTGAACCAGGATTGAAACCATTGGTGTTTGATATAGTTAAAATTGTATTTAGTTCTTTGTTAAAATTAAAAGAAGAAAGTGGGATTTTAATTAATCTGTCAATTAGCGAATATAGAGCTGAATGTTTAGCATTTCTAGAGTGATTAGAGTTAGAATTTATAGTTGTATCTGTACAAGTGGGCTTTCTATAAATATCAAAATCAAATTTATGGTTAACATGGTTGATACTAATATCAAGGAAATTAATAGATTTATCTATTTCTTTCTCAATAGTAAATTTAATTGAAATACATTTGCTATTAAGTATTTGGAGAAAACAGTCTAACTGTCGATCAGTCCCACTCCAAAGACAAATAATATCACCTACATATCTATACCAGAATAAGATATGTTTTGATAAAGGTAGTGATACATCTAATATTTGTTTCTCAAACCAATCCATGAAAATATCAGCGAGGAGGGGAGATAATGGGGAGCCCATAGGTAGACCATCAGAAAATTTGTAATATTTATCATCAAAAACAAAATAATTCTGTGTAACACAAGTTTTATAAAGGAGGCCTAGCTCATTTTGAATTTGAAGTGACGGAACTGAATCATTGATAATTTTTGAAACAATATCATTTAAAACATTAATGGGTATAGAAGTGAACAAACTTGAAACGTCAAAAGAAATTAATTTTGAATTATGGGGAACAATAACATCCTTGATCTTATTTATCAAGTCAATAGAATTTTTAACTGCATATTTAGAATAAAAGCCTGTAATTTCTAAGAAAATTTTGTTAAATTTTTTACATAATTTGTAGGCACGAGCACTACGATAAGAAACAATAGGTCTTATTGGTAAATTTTCTTTATGTAATTTTGGTAGTCCGTACAGGACAGGTGCTGAAGGGTTCATTTGCTTAAAAATAAATGAAGTATTAGTAGGAATTAAAGAATTACAAAATGATAAGCATTCAGTTACAGATAATTTAAATTTTTTGGTTGGATCTGAATGTAAAAGCTCTGCACCACCACAGCTCTCCATCAATGATAAAATCATAAACTTTTTCCATATATAAAGTTTTAGGTAAAATGGTGATGGTATTGCCTTTATCAGCTTTACAAAGGATACTATCATTGGTATTTAATTTTGATTTAATATTTTTGACTAAATGTAACTCTTTATTAAATATACCTATATTATTGTTGTTTGAAGATCTAATTTCTTCAGCACAGATGGCCTTAAGATTATTAATGTTGATATTACATTCTATTGTACTTCTTGATAAAGCTACATCAACATCGATAGCTACATTTAAAAGATTTTTTGAGATGTTCGTGTCCATTGGAGCATATTTTAATCCTTTATTTAAAAGTTGCATTTCATCAGGTGAAAAGATTATATTTGAAAAATTTTCAATTTTATTATAAAATGTATGTGATGGAGGTGGTGGTTCAGGATAATTTATTGTTAACAAGATATTTAGTTTTTTCTTTTGATTCAAATATTTTTTATAAGCAAGTTCACTAATTTCTTCACGTAGACTAATATCTAGAACATCGAATTCAAAAGCATGTAATCTACTTGTTAATTCAGTGTGAGCAATTTTTAAATGTGTACATAAATTATTTCTAGTAGCATATAGATAAATAATTTCAGCTTTAAGCCATGTCTAATAATTTCAGCTTTAGTCAATTTAATTTTAATTTAAAATCTCCCATGTTTCAATGTTTTTTTTCAAAAAATTTTTATAAACTTTATTTACACAGTGGTATTGCCTTCATTAGCTATTTTGATACTAATTTTTATAAAGATTTTTTCTAATTTGAATTTGAATTGTTTATTGTTAAATTCTTACTTGTTCATTGAATTATTTTATGTTTAATTTTTTCGAATTTGAGTAGCTTCAAAAACTGTTTTGTTTTATATTTTTGTTAATCATTTTTCTTTAGTATATATTTTTCAAGCTCTTGATAATGGTATAACAACCGAAATTAATCGAGCAAAAATATATATATACATATATATTTTGTTTAAATAAAAATAAAAATAAAACAATAATTATAATTTGTATTTATTGCGAAACTTATAACAAGTAAAATAAAATATTTAAAATAATATTAAAATGTTTCGCCAAGTGCCTACAGCGTCTTCAATTATGTATAGTTAATAGTTATATTGCAAGTTTACAAAGAGGCATTAATTTGCGTTCTTGAGATATTTAATTTTAAGGATTTTTAGTCTAACTAAAATTCTAATTGTTCTTTATTTCTTCGAACAATTTTTATCAACTAAAAAATTTAACCGATATCGATAAAATGATGAACAATAGGAATTTAGTCAGACTAAAAATCTTTAAAACTAAATATCTCAAAAACACGAATTAACGCCTCTTTGTAAACTTGCAATATTTAAGAGTAAAAAAGAACTATTTAAAAAAAATTAAATTCTAATTGATCTTTGATCCTAGCGCCATCTTTAAAAAAGTTTTTTTAATATTTTAATTTTCAGCTTTTATAAAATAACGAAGGTCTGGCCGTCGCTGGCTCTCAGTCTAGAAGATATTGACATTTACGATAAAATATTTATTTTATTAGGCGTCTATAAATTGACAATATAAAGGCTTCACAATACAACTTTATATGACAATTATTTTTGTTATTGAGTTATTTTACAAGGCTTACGTGAATGACTAGCGAATTTTATTCGCACTTGTCTGACTTTTTTTTATAGTATCCAAAACAAAATGACCAAAAAGTGGTGGAAGGTTTTCAAAAATAATACCGAAAAGCCTCACTCTCAGTAGTTCAATCTCTAATTTAAAGTGATTTTGTAAATATAAAGGTCAAATATAGTGATGTGTTGGTCGGGAACGACCGAAGTTAATTAAACGGATCACTTCAATGAACGACGACCGGTCGTTCGGTTAATAAAAGAAACGTCATTCGTTGGTCACTAACCTTTTATGTACTTCGTCTTCAAATTTTCATTATGATGTGTGAATGTGATATGTAAATTTGTTTTGTTCCCCATTTATTCATTATATTCAACAACTTCGCATAAAAAAGTGGAAAAAATGTATCTAACTTATTGTGCAGATTTTCATAACAACATAAAAAAACCAATGCACATTTAAAAATTATAAAAATATACGCACTTCATCTGGCAATGAAAAGGAAAAATCATAAACCTTTATATGAAAATAACACTAACAATAACACAAAACTTATAACCAATCCAATAAAACAAAACCAAACTAACAATACCATATACATTTATTAAAATAAATACATGCAAGTTTTGTTTTGCGACGCTCGACCAAAAGCAATACATAATATACATACAAAACGATAAGTTCAAAGAAATATTGTTACAAAAAATTCATCATAAAGAACAAAAATCGAACGGATCGAATAGACTATGCATGTTTTGTGTATACATTGTAAATTCGAGGCGTTCGATTTTTGTTCTTTATGATAAACTTTTCATTACAAAATTTTTTTTGATACACAAAATGATAAAAATAAACAAAATTATAAGTTCGAAAAACGAAAATAAAGTTCGAAAATAAGCTGCTAAGAATGATTGAACATAAAGAATGAAAAATAAAATGATAATAAAATAAATAATAATCAGAGTCGTGATTTATAATTTGCAAGAAAAATTAAGTTCATTGTTAAGTCGGGCTTTTATATTTGAAATAAAATTCATTTTTTGTTGAAAGTTATTTAAAATTTTGATTAAAATATTTGGAATTAGTGGTTTTCAATCGCGACAGTCGATATTTGATTGTAATCAAATAATCAATTAAAATTCGCATTTAATTTCTTTTATTTTAAAAATAACTTGTGTTATTAGAAAAATTGTTGATTGTGTTGTAAATTTTTTTTCATAAAATCAATTTTGTTATTAGTAAATTTTGAAACAAAGAAAAAAAATATTTTATTAATAAATAGAAGAAAATATACAGTTTTGAAAAATAAAAAAAAAAGAAAAAGAAATTTGTATTTTAAAAACAAAAAAAGAAAAAGGAAAAAAGAAAAAGAAATAATAATAAAATAAAATTTTATTCGCCATACAAAAAATTATTTTTTATAAAAGTAAAGTAAAGTAAAAAAGTGAACAAAAAAAAGATAAAATAGCTAATTACACCACACATGTGATAGTTCCGTATGGCAGCACTATTTTTTTTTTGCAACGTATTCGTATACTGTAACAACTGTACATTGTACTTGTTCGAGGAAAATTTTATTTGAGAATTGGGAACTGTAGACGACTTACTAGGACGAAAATTACTATCAACTTACAACATCCAAATTCAGCTATCAACTCTCAACCTATTAATTAGGTTTTGTTTTTCTTAATTATTATATATATTTTTTTGTTTTTGCATAGAATGCATATAGCCTTTTTTATGAATTGTTTTCTGACCTTCATTGTCTTCTAGGGTAATTTTTTTATTAGAGATTTTTCTTGGGCCTGAGGCCATATTGGTTTTTCTTCGATTTTTGTTAATATATCCTGACTTAACTGTAACTACAGTTACAGTACAGAATAATTGTAAATGCGTTTCAATCAATTTTTACAAATTATGGATTGTGAAATGAAAATGAAAAACAAAATTGATTGTGAGATGATTTAATATATTAATGATCATTATGAAAAAAAAACATTCGTTTGTAGTTTGTACATATATTGTATTTAAATTGTTTTCATTATTATTGTTAATTTTTGTTGGTGGATGGATGCTGTATAATAGAATTAATTTCATTTAAGTTTTTCAGATTTATTTTAATTTTGTTTGAAATATTTGCTGTGAAATAAAATTGGTTGTTGTACCTTAGTTTAAGCTTTAGTTAAAAATTAAAAATTTACTACAAGTCATGACTTAAACATTATATTCCTTATTTTATAGTGCAATTTTGTTTTTAATAATGTTTTTGTAAGACCTACGTATAAAGTTCAATTCCGCTCCCTCGTTAGCGGGAGCGGTTTGATGTTTTTACTCCCTAGGGAGTAAAAAATAAACAAAACTATGGCAACGATATTGAATTTCATGACAACATAATAAAAATAATACGAATTTGAAAAAAATACAGGCAACTATGATAACTTTCGTTTTTTATTATCATAAATTGATTGGCAAAAACAGTACATAATGCATTCGAAAACGTAAATTAAAGATAGACATTTATTTCATTTTATATCTAGAAAGAACACACAACAATTTGATACAATTTAACATTTATTTTTAAAAAGTATGTAATAGTTATCTACATATCGAGGGCTGAAAGTAGAAGCCCGTAGAATTGAAGCCCGACGCGAAGCGAGGGCTTTTATTGAACCAAGGGCGTAATCTTCTTTTCAGCCTGAGTGTATGTACAACGTTTTACGCACAACTGTACAAATTAATAGTTACAATAAATCAATTTTTGAATTTTTTATACTCGCTAGACATTTTGAAAATTATACTAAACATCCCATGATTTTCTCTATAAACTTCATACAATAATTTATTTGTTTGTTCTAATTTTATGATTATTTTTCTGGCGTTTATTTTACGGGCGGCAAAATAGAAAAATACACAAATATTTTATATATCAACGACCTTTTATTTTACGGGTGTTAAGTTCAACTTTCAGTCACGATAACTAGGATGTAAAATGTGTTTTACGATACGTTTGTGCGTAGTAAAATTTACAGTTAGAAGAAATGAATTACATGCAAAAATTTATTTAAAAAAGTACATACAACTGCGTTTACGCAATCCCACAGCCTGTACAGAACATTTATTGTTCTTATAGCATACAAAAAAATGGTTATGATTGGTGTTCTGGTTTCGTAAGGCTCTGTATTTTTTACAAATGGCAACATAATCAATTAAGCTGTCTTCCTTAGCGACAATGCTAAAAACTCTGTTAACATGGTTTTTTTTATTATTAACTGAAATCAAAATTGACGATCCTAAATCCTGGACATCGTTTAGCATTAAATTGACTAATTCGTCACACCTTAAGGCACCAGCAATACCAATAATTTATGTAACCTTTAAATTTATAAAAGAAAAGAATAACAATATGTTCATTTAAATTATTAAACTTACTTTTGCCATTAACACATTTGCTGTGTAGTTCTCAATTGTTTTCTTGCCACACCATTCGAAAAAATCTTTATATGATTTTTCGTATAATTTTTTTGATTTAGATGGCAACAAACCATCTATAACTTCTGTTGCAAATTCGTCTACATTGCTAAAATCCATTACACAAATATTTTTTACATTTTTTGTACAATAAAATGTCACACTAACTACCATAAATTTGGTTTTTCTAACAACGATAATTTGTTACTATTGTTGCCATAGAAATGTATATGATGCAAATTAAAACACACAGCCAACTATGATGCATTGTAATATTTAATATTTTCGGTTTGCATAAATATTTAATTTAATTTTAAATATTATAACATGGTTTTTGTCGTACAAAAAATAGTATATACACCTCGGGAGAGAGCATGTTATCTTCCTCAGTGATTTGTAGCCCTCTGGCTCCAAACACACCTCGGGAGGAAAACATGCATTTCTCTCCCTTGGTGTATAATCTACTATTTTTCCTTAAATGGATGTATGGAATGGATGAGCATTTTTTTATTGAATGTTAATTAGAGGATGAGATGAGATGTTAGACCGTCCGGCTCATTAAAATGAGGTTGCAACAAGTTATAAAGGATAATCCTTAAAACAAACGGTGAGAACACAAACAAATACAGGGTGACTTAAAATAGTAGATATGCTATAGTATAAATCCTGTATAGATTTGCCAGCAATGATTTATCAATTTTTTTAAATAAATTACATTAGTATGGCTGATATTTTTTGTTTAAACGAAAGAGGTTTTCTTCTTTATTTCGCAACTCATCTTCTTTGAAAAAAGTTTTGAATGACCTTCGCAACTTTTAAGACGCATTGGTCTTAGATTTATGAGGATTGTTGCTTGTTAATTAGGATGTGGTTCTTGACCTATTAACGAGGCTTTTTTATTATTATTTTTGACTGAAATATGTAATGTTTTTGCAAGTGACCGTGTAGTGCTAATGATAGTATAACACTACTATATGATATAATATATGATTTGGCCAAATGTAGTGCCAAATGTAGCTTTGTTAAACTACTATGATGATGAGCAGTGCGTATAATTTGCTTAACACTACTGAGTGAACGCTTAACAGTATGAGTATTGCAACTCGATCTCAAGCTCCTTAAACCAGACAACTTTTCTTAAAACACGTTTAATAGGTTTATATTAAGATGTAGTTTTATTTGGTATTAACTTTCTTCTACGCATTAACGATTAGTTCACAACTTTTAGAAAATTCTAACTTATAAACTATGTACAGTACTTTAGTAACTTCCACGATTTTTAATTGACAAACTTTTAACTTATAACTTGTTAACTTGTTTTTGTTTTACTGGCGGTTTTATTACTAGTTCTATTGTTTATTAATTAGTATGAATCGAATCACTTTTACTTAACGATTGATTTAGATGAAATGACTGTAATGACTCACTTGACTCACTTACTTGTTTTGTTTTGAAAAAAAAACTGATTTTATTGATTTATTTAAGAAAAAACTGATTTTATTGATTTATTTAAGAAAAAACTGATTTTAAGTGAATTCACTTTTAAAAGACTGACTGAGTTTTTAAAACTATTTAATTTCTGAAAACGACTGTTTTAATGATTTTCTTGTTATCGACCACTTCTTAAATTAATTAAATAATTGTTACTGAACGACTGTCCGATTATTCATTAAAATATTACTTATATAATTAAAAAAATGATTACTCGTTGATTATTGTTTTTGAAATCGAAACAACTAACCTACTGATTTTGTTTTAATTAAATTTTATTTAATGCCAATGTCGCGAATTGATTTTATTTAAATTAAACGATATTAAAAAATATTTTAAAATAACCCAGAAAAAGGTAATTAATTAGTAAGGTAGGTTATGAAATATTTGTTTTCAATTTTAATAGAGTTTTAGGTCAATTGTTTTTATATTCATGGGTAGGAATTTAGAAGATATTGCGAATATACTTTGAGAGGTTGTTGTAGGAAAACTATGTAATTTGTTTTACTACATTCCTGCCCCACGGAATAAAAAATTTTGTTTTCATCGTTAGAGCTAGTTAACGATGAACACAAAATTTTACCAAATTATGTTTGCTTTTGAGAAAAAGGAAAGAGAGAAAAAAAAAAAAAACAAGTGAGTAACGTTATCTTAGTCTTATCTTATAAATATTGAATAAATTATGTTTTTATCGTCGTAATAAAATTAAGAGGGGCCCTTATAATTATAATTTGTATTATAATAATATGTATTTATATTAATTTAATTTTGTTTAATCCATGCTATGTACTATAAATATTTAATAAATTTAAACGGTTTACAATTGTTTTGGGCCGTCAAGTTAAATTGCTTGTTTCTGTATGATTACAAAATAATTATTTTAATTTAATATGTATACTAGTGATTGCTTATATTATGCTAGTGATTGCTTATGACTAATTTTAGTAAACTTATTATTTTTATTGGTTGTATCGATAGTTGAATCGTATTGGTTATTGATTGATTGATTGTATTAATAGTATGAATTATTGTGATCAACTTACTTAGTTGTGGTAAACTAAAAATTGTAGTAAATTATTTGTTTTTGTTTCAATTAAAATATTACGTTGTTTTAATTAGCTAATTGATAACTTGAAGATTTACTTTAAAAAAAATTATTCTCTTAGTATATGTATTTTTATGCTAATGATTATTATGATAAATTTTGGTAAACTTATTATTTTCGTTGATTGTATTGATTTTCTTATAATTATTGATTTATGATTATTATTTTGCTTGTATATTGTATATGGCTTAGTAGAAATTGTTTAGATTTGATTTAGGGTTTAGGTTAGTATTAGGAATAAGTCTGATTGGCTTATGATTTGAGTTAATATTGGGTTTAGGATAGGTTTGTTTGATTGACTTATGGTTTAAGTTAGTATTAGGTTTAGAATAGGTTTGTTTGATTGACTTATGGTTTAAGTTAGTATTAGGTTTAGGATAGGTTTGTTTGATTAGCTCATGGTATAGGTTAGTGTTAGGTTTAGACGGAATATAATAATATTAAAGAGCTGTAGTTTTTAAAAAGTGTGAAAATTTCATCGCTAGGCAGTAATTTTGTAGACAAATTATTTCAAATTTGATTTACGTGTTTGACTAATAAATAAGTATTGTCCTTAGCAACATGTAACAGTTGATCGGCTGTGTAAAACTTTACAATTAAGCTGAAAACTTCTTTGTCGTATATGTTTTTACGAGATGCTAGTACTAAAATATTTGAAAAACAGACAGGAAATTTTTGGAACAGATTGTCAAGCCAGTAAACTGGATTTAATTAAATAAGAATGTGATTGTATTTTATTGGTTATTATCGGCAGTGTAAGTTGCAAGGTAGTAGTTTTCTTGACACGAATCCACGAAAGGCTAGGCTATAGTAATATTGATCTCAGTTTGGAAAGTTGTAATGAACAGTGTATCCGATTTTCAATAGGTCTGGGTGGGGTTGTATGAAAACATTTCTGGTTTTGATAAATTTTATGGTCACGGTTGTTTACAGTTATTTTGTTAGTAGGGTCATTGTCGTTTATCGTAACGGATTGGGTCATCGTTTTAATAATTTTGGTGTCAGAGTGATAGGGATTGCTTGGTTGGAGCTTTATCGTATGTTGATGGGTTTTGTTTTTTCGAAATTTCATATTTGTGTTAATCGTTTTAGATACACTTCGGCGGCTGTGTAATTTGATATTTGGTTTTTTGTTTGACGATTTCTTTTCCACTACCATAGATGAGGGCAAATATTGATTTTTCTTAGAAGTGGTTGGGTTTTCTGATTTCTGGATTCTGTTTTTGTGATAAATAAAATTATGACATTTCAATGTGGTCGTTGAAGGCAAATATTGGTTTTTCTTAGAGGTGGTTGGGTTTTCTGATTTCTGGATTCTGTTTTTGTGATAAATAAAATTATGACATTTCAATGTGGTCGTTGAAGGCAAATATTGGTTTTTCATAGAGCTGATTGTTGGTTTCTGTTTCTGGAATCTACTTTCGTTACGATTAGAATTAGTTTGGCATTTCAAAGTGGTAGTAGCTGTAGATTATGGTGCGTATAATTTTTAGTGTTTTTTAATTTTGTAGGTATTGATAAAATTTGCGATGTGTTTGAAATTTTTATAGGAATGCATAAGTTTCGGGAAATGTTTTGTTTTAGAACTTCGGAATACAGAATTGGTGTTGAAATAATTTCTGGTATAAATTGTGATTTGTCTGGGTTATTGTCGGGCGTATTTGACTTAATTTTGTTAGTCGAAAATGTTTGACTACTTTGTGTAACTGGTAATTGAACGTTTTCTGTGAGGTTGTTTACAAGTGAAGTTGGATTGGGCTTTAAAATTTGAATTGGGCCAGTTGGAGTTTTCTGGATACTTTGGATGACTGATTTGGACAGTGCATTTGCTATGAACACGCCAGGTCTTGCTTTTTTAGCCATGGTAATTGTTGCTTCATTCGGGATGTTCGATTCGTCTATCTGTATTATTTTCTTTGGTTCAGCCAGTATGATATTGCCTTTAGTTGCATAACTAAGTATATTTCCGTTTGTCTTGATTTCTTTAGTGGGTGAAAGTTTCGTGTTTTCCGCTTCCGAGTGCTCAAGTGGAGTGTCCCTGGTTCTCTTCGATGATATGGGTTGATGTGCCATTGAATGACTAATATCTTGAGATTGTATGGTAGATGGTGATGCCATTAAAAATGGACTTGAATTTAGACTTTGTGACATCGCATCTGATCTCACATCAGACTGATGTGATCTTGCAGAAACATTTGATTCAGAATTCTGTGAACGTGAAGTATTATCAGCAGAACCATGTGGAAAAGTTGGCGGTAGACTTGATGGAATATTTTCGGGATTTAAATAATTTAGGTCGTCAGTGTTAATGTTCAAAGATGGAATATCTGCATACGTATCGGTAACAGGGAAATTATTTGGCAAGGAAACACTAGACGGATTAAAATGTAATGTAGATGCAGCCTTTTTTTGTGCGGTTACTGATGCAGGCTCTATGTCAGAAATGACCGATAAATTTAGTTTTGTGTTTTGTAAACAGTTTGAAAGTGGTGTCGGGGCTTCAGAGTTTATAATATCTGTATTTAAATTAGGTCGTTCTGTTTGAAAATTTGTGTCATTGTAGTTTTCTGATTGGTTACAAGGTATTTTGGAAGGCTGATGTGAGGGATATGAGAAATGTTGATCCATCATATAGGGTGAAATGTGTGGTGAGCTACTGGAGTTACTGTGAGTTGTACTATAAGGATTAGGCATATTTTCTACTTGTGGCTGTAAAAATGAATAAGAGGGTAAATGGGATTGTAGTTTCTCATGGTAGTTTGATACTGAAGAAAATGTTGGATGTTGCGTAGAATTCGAAAAGTTTGTTTTAGGAATATTTGAAATTGCCAGAGCAGCAGAAAACAAGGGAAAAGATGATAAATCAGATAATGGATGTAGTTGAGTAACGTTTTGGTTTTGTGGATTAAAACTGTTTGGTGATGTCAGTTGAGGAGGTTTAGCAGTGTTTCTTATACTTTGTGAAGGAGTGTACGTTGTAGTTAAAGATGCGTCATTAAATTGAGGAGATCTAGGGAGATTATAATCCATATATGATACAAAATTTGTCGTTGTAGATGGTAGGCTTTGTGTGACTTGAGTAATTGCATTGTTGGGTTGTACTGTAAGTGTATCGTCTGTTGTTCGTGGTGATTTTCTGATGGAAGGTGAGAAATACTCGCGTAATGTGAATATTAGGTTTTCTACTGAGTCGAATGATTTGTTTCTAACGGCTAGCAGAGCTTTGCCTGTGATACGTGTAACCAGTAGTTGTGCGTATCTCTTCTGTTCTTGGTCGTTTAGCCGAAACAGAAGGCATTTGGCACGTTTTTCGAAGATTTCTATTTCGCCATTAATATCGTCGGCATCACCGTTTAGTTTTATGATCATGTTTGCTAAAGCTAAAATATCAGTGGTTTTGTTTTGCGGTTTTGTTCGTTCTGATTTTCTTGTGGAAGATAAAAAATATTCGCGCAATATGTACCCTAGGTCTTCGACTGGTTCAAATGGTTTGTTTCTAGAGGTTAACAGGGTTTTTCCTGTGATATGTGAGGACAGAAACCGTGTTAACATTTTCTGTTCTAGTTTCATTACACTTAGAACTGTTTTTAGAAGTGTTTTGGCTCGGATTACAAAAGTTTCTACTTTCTCAATATTGTCAAGCTCAAATTTGTCAACAATACCGACAAGGTTGTCGATTAGGATTAGTACTTCGTGTTGATTATAGGTTGACATATTTGATTTAGAATGACAGTATACAGGAAATACAGGAAAAATAATAACCAAATCTGGAGTTAAAGTGATATATAAAGGTGTAAAATCAAATTTAAGAGAGAAAATATATTACTATTAAAGTTATTATAGTACAACTATTTCTACGGAAAATTGAGTATGGCAAATTGATCTACTAATTACGGTTAAAAAAAATCTTACCACAGTATTTTGTTGGTGTTGAACTTCATTCTGTCTTGTATTTTAATCTTGAAATCTTGACTTGATTGTTGTTCCTTGTTGATTTTTGGTTTTACGTTGTGGTGGATGTGATTTTTGATGACAGTTTTGGATCTCAGGCGTGTTTTGTTGTTCTGCTTGGTAGTTCGTCTACTCCTTTATGTCCTTATGTCGGAGAGGACTAACCGGCTGCGCCAAATGTAGTGCCAATGATAGTATAACACTACTATATGATATAATATATGATTTGGTCAAATGTAGTGCCAAATGTAGCTTTGTTAAACTACTATGATGATGAGCAGTGCGAATATTTCGCTTAACACTACTGAGTGAACGCTTAACAGTATGAGTATTGCAACTCGATCTCAAGCTCCTTAAACCAGACAACTTTTCTTAAAACACGTTTAATAGGTTTATATTAAGATGTAGTTTTATTTGGTATTAACTTTCTTCTACGCATTAACGATTAGTTCACAACTTTTAGAAAATTCTAACTTATAAACTATGTACAGTACTTTAGTAACTTCCACAATTTTTAATTGACAAACTTTTAACTTATAACTTGTTAACTTGTTTTTGTTTTACTGGCGGTTTTATTACTAGTTCTATTGTTTATTAATTAGTATGAATCGAATCACTTTTACTTAACGATTGATTTAGATGAAATGACTGTAATGACTCACTTGACTCACTTACTTGTTTTGTTTTGAAAAAAAAAACTGATTTTATTGATTTATTTAAGAAAAAACTGATTTTATTGATTTATTTAAGAAAAAACTGATTTTAAGTGAATTCACTTTTAAAAGACTGACTGAGTTTTTAAAACTATTTAATTTCTGAAAACGACTGTTTTAATGATTTTCTTGTTATCGACCACTTCTTAAATTAATTAAATAATTGTTACTGAACGACTGTCCGATTATTCATTAAAATATTACTTATATAATTAAAAAAATGATTACTCGTTGATTATTGTTTTTGAAATCGAAACAACTGACCTACTGATTTTGTTTTAATTAAATTTTATTTAATGCCAATGTCGCGAATTGATTTTATTTAAATTAAACGATATTAAAAAATATTTTAAAATAACCCAGAAAAAGGTAATTAAAAGGTAGGTTATGAAATATTTGTTTTCAATTTTAATAGAGTTTTAGGTCAATTGTTTTTATATTCATGGGTAGGAATTTAGAAGATATTGCGAATATACTTTGAGAGGTTATTGTAGGAAAACTATGTAATTTGTTTTACTACAACCGATTGAACGAACAACCGATGTTTTAAATCGGTCAGTGTGAATGAACGATCCGGTTCGAACGGATTACTAATTTAACTGAGGCTACCCATCACTACAGTCAAGTAACATGTCCATTTAAACATTTTCTGACTATAGATGCAATTCGAGATCTGAGTGACCGACGGTTAACCAAACCATTTTTGATCGCATATCAGTAGTATGGGTGAAATTAAAAACACGTCTTTTTCTTAGAAAAATTTTTAATTGTTTATTTTGAGAGGGTCCAAAAGATTTCTGGAAATTCAAATTCAGGGTAACTTGGGAAATATTTCAATAGAATGGCTTACCTAATATCAACTGTTTTATGTGCGCTGGAAAGGGAAAAGACTTGTGCTCCTGCCAAGCCTAGTGTTCCAAATATGCAATATGCAATCAAAAGTGGTATAGTTTAAATTTCAACTTTTTGGGTTGTACAAATAACGAATTTCATCAGTCATCAACATCAAGCGTTTTAGCCGTTTTTTTATTTTTTCATATATCCTTAAAAAATTCTAATTGAGTTTTTAAATTGAGAAACAAACAAAAATTTTTAATCCTTATAGCATCACATGCATAAGAAAAATTAAACCCTACTAATCTCAAATCGATACAAAAAATATGTTCAACCGGACCCATTTATTTAATTTTTTATGCAAAATATGTATTCAACTGTAACGAATGTACGTCATAAATTGTATAGATTTTGTGTGGGTTGATGATATTAAAATTTCGTAAATTTACAATATTACACAAAGCTCTGTTAAGACTATATTTTCTATTATCCTATTTCAAACTCTGTACAGAAATGAGACAACTTTTTGCAACCATTCATTTGAATGGTCAACTATAAAAAACACTATCTTTCAAAAATTTGCTTTTGTTTATAAGGGTTTGATGGCTTGGAAAATCCTTTTCCTTTTTTGCTAGAAATATTTTTTACTTTTTTAAATTAACAAATATATTACTTGACAAGCCATTGAATTTATTGTCAAACTTTTGTTTTTTCCTTTTTTACACTCAGAAATGCTATTTGTTTATTTATAGGTTAAATCGTTGTTTTAAGACAGAAAAGGATAAATTTTGCTTTAAATCTTAAAGGTCTGAACATAATTCAGCTAGACAAATGTATAAAACTTTGTAAATAAATTCTTATGAAGAAAAACCAATGAGCGGTCACTGTTCCGAAAAATTATTAAAGTGAGAAATACATTTTTATTTTTATGCTATTGGAGTCTTAAATTTCTATAGAAAAATATAACCAAACCAACCTACAACTAAATTTGTATAATCCATTAACTGGCGATAATGATAAGCGTGACCATTCTCTTTATAACGCTAATATTAACAATCTTTTCATCATGATATTTTAAAAATACAAAAAGGATCTATATTTAACTTGGTTCCTCAGATTAATTAATTAATTTTTTTAATCTCATCAAAATCTAATTTGTTTTTTGGTTTTAATGATACAAAAAGGCATATTAAAAAAAAAATAAAAAATTCATTTCACAATCATAAAAAATTGTTAAAACAATCAGAAGGATGAAAATTGAAAAAAAAAAATAATTAAATAAGGATGATTTTATGATTTTCTTTTTTCTATTTCATTTAATTCTTTGTAAGTTAAAAAAAAATGTAATTAGATTAATTTTGGTCAATCGTAAAATGGTAGGAACAAATTGTTTAAGTAATTTTATTGTAAGTTAGTGCATAAGAAAAGTAAATGTAATTCGTTTATATTTCATGAAAAAATTGTTTCTATTTAATTTATGGTTGTAATAATTTTTGGGGGAGATTTAGATTACGTCATTAAAAGGGTTAGTAAAAGTAAATTTTTGTTTTGTAAGAAGCTTGGCGTTGTAAGAATTTCTAATCCATGGTAACTGATCCAAATGCATATAAAATATTTAGCGTCTAATTGATAAGTTTTAATATGATATTGTAATGAAATGTAATTCAAACTTCGTAATTGAGAGTCGAACCACCTTCCCACACGCATTAAATTTACACTGACACAGACTTTCATAATTGTTTTCGTTTTTTTCCTTTAAACATAGTTTCTTGTACTCAATCCGTGGTCGTCATTTACAATAGTCTCCGTTTTAAAATTGTTATTAAACAGTTGTGTGCTATTTCCCTATATAATTTCTTATATTCAATTTGTATTCGTTTATCGCTATTAAATTATCATAAAACGGTTGTACAATATCATTGATGTATAGTCGCGCTGTTTTCATGTATAGTTCTTGCAATCATTTCATAATCCGTATTTTTTTTTATACAATTCTTTTCCAATTTTTTTTAGATACAATTTAGTTGTAAAGATTCCTTCCCTTAATAGTTTTTTTTTCAGTTATTAAAACAAGCTACCAGTTAATGCTACCATTTTTCTTACTATAAATAAATGCCACGAGATGTCATCGGTCTCTCGGTCTAATTTCTTTTTGTCTGATTGGATTCTCTGATTGTTGTTGACAGTGCAGTAACTGTGATGTTTTTTGTGTTTTTTTTTTTCAAGAAAAAAAGATATTTGTTTGTGATGTCTATTGTGTTGTTCTTAGATAAATATATTAAAAGCCATCGAACATATTATAATATTTGTAAGTACTGAAAAATAACCAAACAAAAGAAAAATCTATTGAGGCGACAAATATATCCGTCTATATTTATATATAAAATTCGCTAAATATAACATCAATTTTGTTTAGAAGAAGATTTCTCTTGTTATATAATTAAATGAGATATCAGAAAAAAAACTAAAATTAAACATAAGAAACTGATTAGTTTGTTATCGTGGGTTTGGTGTTATAATAAAGAATAAGTAATTTAGTAAAATTTTGTTAATACACCCAAAGACCAGTTAAATTAAATATAAATTTAAATTTGTATTCCAAAATCATTTTTTTTTTGTGTTATTATGAAATTTTCTGGCTATGAGCATGAACAACCAAAATAAAAATTAAGAAAGTGAAAAAAACCAAGAATGAAATATAACCAACATCGACACGAGGAAGGTTAATCCAATTGATTCTCGAACCATCTTGCAGAAAAAGAAACGGTGTTTTGATTTTTCTTTTGTTAATGGTGATTCTTGCGTATCCGGTAACAGCCGTACAGCTTATTTAACCAAAAAAAAATAATTTATTATCAATTCTACATATCATCGGTATACACTATTGGATGAAACCATAGTTTGTTTTGAGGAGTTACAACGTTCATACTCCGTTCATCAACATCATATTGTTCAACAATAAAAACAATAGACGTCCATCGTCCACCTACAACCATATAACGAGTTTTGCATATCAGCTGAGACATTCAGTGACCGTTGTAGGGAACAAACATGGTTTGTTTTTATCTGATACCTTGCTACGTAACATTGCCGGAACCAATAATCGCTCAACATACATCAACATCTAAAGCGTTTCGCCTAGCATCCATAGCAGCCGCGCCACTTTAAAGACCAGCTAATATTTCACTATCCACCATTGCTTGATTCGACCGGTGCGTTGCTAGTACCGTCTAAGTTGGGGCAGAGGGACGGATGATCGGCTGATCCAATCGGTGAACAGGAGCGGGGTCTGGACTATCTATGAGGTGAGTTTTTTTTAAGATATGTATGTGAGGGTGCGTATGTATAAATGAACGGGTGTGTGAGTGCGTTTACGTGTGCGGGTATGCATGAGATGTGTATGGGTGGGTGATCGAACCTTTAATGTTTACATGTTTTTTTTTATTATTATTTAAATTTTAGTTAGGGCATTATTTTATGTGATTTAATCATTTTTTTTAGCAATAATTTATTGTTGGAAAATATGAAGGAAAACAAAAATAATAGCTAATGGTTGCAAGGTCCATAATATCACAACTAATGATAATATTCTTTGCATCTAACCCAACATCATTTGATTACCACTAATGATAATTTTTATTGTGGATATAGTGGGTGCTGAGTTTTGAAACCATATTTTCTGAAGGTAAAGTTTTTAACAATTATTCTCGCTTTCCCAATTCAACAATTATTATACAAGAAGATAATAATAACTTCCGCAGGTTCGAAATTATTCATACCAATCTCCTCATATAGTATAACAAATAAACAAACCCCAGTTACTGTTACTACTTTTCAAGATAAATATGAAAATTTTCGTGATAAGAGCTGTCGTTATTCACCACCAAATTTCATCATTTCGGTCAATTGTAGATTTCATAAAGTTGTGTCTTTAACTGATCGCAACCCAAGGTATCTTGGTCTGAAACAGATCAGTAAATATAATAATGTTCCGATGTTTCCTTCCGTATATGACAAATTAAGGAAAATTAAATTTGAAAATACTAGAGAGAGTTGGGTCAACAAATAATTTTAATTTTGATATTTTATCAGAAACTAAAAGGAAGCCGCTTTGTGATTTTCGACCCATAAAAAGAAGTTGCGGAAGGAATGGATGGTGATAAAATTTTGTTTTAATAATGGCTATGTAACTAGTGTAATCCAACGTTGAATAGTACTATTTTAAAAGATTATAGCCTCAACCTGGCTTTGATTGCAGATTTATATATTGCTTTAATGTATTTTTGTCAACAATTTTCATTTATATTAAATTTCACTTACATATTGGGTGTATGCATGTATGTACGTGTGTGTGTGTGTGTGAGTGGGTGTATGTGTGTGTGGGTGTGTATGGGAGAGTGTATGAACCCCCTTCGCCAGAGTCTCAGTCTTTCACTTTCTTTTTCTCATATCCGTTCTTATCATGTTTTTACGCGTACTATCCAGTTATTTGTGCTGAAGTAGCAGGGTTTCTATCTCGTCCCCATAGACTGCAGCTAGTTTGGGGCTATTAATACAACCTCGCTAGGTACACGGTCTGCTATGCCACTTCGTTGTTAGTCAACGAAGCAGCGCTTCATTACAATATAAATAATTATATCTTGTTTTTGAGGTGGTCAGCAAACTTTATTCGATATGAATTCACAATTCATAGCCGAAACACTTCTGATTTTACTAATTAAGCACCTAATTGTTTTTAACTGAAATTCTACTCAAATTTTTCCTACTGAAATCGTGAAAATTCAGAGTTTTTTTAACAAGGTTTAATAATGAATTTTATAGACAAATTTACATGATGTACAACCAGTTACTCGTGTTGCATTATTAAAAGACGCAAATCAATGATGTTTTGTTTGAAATGAAGTCCACTCAAGTTTTAGAGAGACAGGATAATATTAAGAGGGCCTTTTACGCGATAAATGAATGAATAAAATACAGGATAGAATTCAGGCGATTTTAAATCACAACAAAAATTTTTAAAGTTTTCTTTTAATGCTGTAGTTATAACGTATTCTCATGTTCAGTATATTAGTTGCATAAAAAAATATATGACGCGTGGTTTAGTTAGATAAATCAACTGTGGTTTATCAAAACAATAATGAGTTAGGTAGTTTAATAATATATAAATTGTAATAACATACCAATTTTTTTTAAGCATGTTAAAGGGAAAGAGATGTAATTGAAAAATTAATTTTGTTTCCCATAACTTGCAAATTTAGATTTTTAATCAATATTTTTTCAAATTTCGAGCACTTGCTATTGCTTTATGGGTCAAAAAGTGGTTTTAAGGATTGTTTCTAATCAATCTGGTTTTATTCATTAATAACATTAATTATATAAGAATTACTCCTACAAATATTATATGATTTCTTTAGCGATCCAATCAAAAATCAATTTTGCTTCATCTATTAGATGATACTGCGTTGCCACACATCCATCTATCGATTAAAAATTTCTTATCTCAAATTATTATAACTTAAAAAATTAATTTTGTTTTTTATTCTTTACAATGTTTAATTTTTCACGATTATATTTTCACTCATCCCAATCATTTGATTGATTAATTTTTCAATTCTGTAACCAAAAAGTTAAAAAACAAAAAATAAAAACACGCTACTACCATCAATCTAACATTGTAGCAATTCAGCACAACAGAACATAACAACACCAACAAAAAACAATTTTCCATCTTAAGATACTTTTTGTTTGTTTTCTTTTCAGTTTTTTCGAGACGTTTTTTTTCTTACTATATATATTCTATCTTCACGTTCAAGAGACTATTCATTTTCATTGAGTATCATAACAATAAGTTCCATTTCAATTCATTCAATCAAAAGGATAGATATATATACAACAAAATTCTGTTACTTTTATAAAAACCAGAAAATACAAAAAAAATTGTAAACATTTTTTTCGATTAAAACAAAAAATTTAAAAAAAAATTATTTGGACAGAATTGACAGAGTCTCCTTTTGTATTAAGAACAAAAAATATAATAACACAACAAAATAGCATTCCATCCGTGATGCACAAAAAAGTAATCATGGCTTTTTCTTCTGTTATCATTTAAAAGTTCAAAATAATCTTTTTTCATCATTTTTCATTACATTGTCATTTTTGACGCGTCATCAGAGTCATTGTCAACATTTTCATATAAAACGAGATGAACGGTTAATCTAATATACACTTGATGATAGCTAAAGTTATATCTTCTTATATATATATATATATATTTTTTTTATATATTAATACGCTAGATTAAAACTTTGTGGAGCATTAGGCTTTTTTATTCGCAGATGGATTCATTTGAAATTTTCACAGCTAACTGATATTAGTGTAACCTATAGTCGGATCCGGATTCAAACAAATCGGATCATAAATAAAAAAGTTATTATATACGGAAAACTTTTTATATACATATGCATTATAAGTTTACATACATATAAAAACGAAATTTAAAATTTATTTTATTTTTTTATATTTTCTTTTTTATATATTAGCGAACAACGAACAACAAAAACGAAACTTTTTTTTCTCATTCATTTCAGTGATCAGTCGTCTTTTGTCTTTGAACAAAGGATGGTTTTCGAGTCGTCGGAATAAAACAGATTTATGCGTAATAAAGTTGATTTTATGAATGATATTTTATGAATGATATTTATGATGATATTTTATGAATGATATTTTCTTTTTTATATATTAGCTATCGAAAAAATTTATTTTCATTTTTAAATCATTCATTTCAGTCGTCTTTTGTCTTTGAACAAGGACGGTTTTCGATATTATTTCGATTATTTTGTTTATAGATATAAAGATATTTGCGTAATATTTTTCTTTGGTACTCTGAATCGGCGTTATGCGCGGTTGAATTTTTGAGGCTTTTTCACGTAGTTTTGGTAATGGTTTAAAACTTAAAACTTTTTTTCTTTTTTTATATTTACTAGGAGGGCCCGGCGTGCTTCGCTACGCTTATAAATAAAGTTTTTGCGTAGACATTTTGTTGACGTAGAAGCAATGATTTCAAAAAGTGGTAATGAGAAATGCTACCATATAATTTTTAATTTTTCTTTTTAAATATATGAATGAAAAATAATCAGAACTCTAGCTGATCAGTTCGGATATATGAAAAATTAGCGAAGCTTACTTGAAAACTTATTTGATCGCTAATTTTTCATATGCAAATTTTTCATACGAAGCTTACTTGAAAACTTATTTGATCGCTAATTTTTCATATATCCGAACTGATCAGCTAGAGTTCTGATTATTTTTCATTCATATATTTAAAAAGAAAAATTAAAAATTATATGGTAGCATTTCTCATTACCACTTTTTGAAATTATTGCTTCTACGTCAACAAAATGTCTACGCAAAAACTTTATTTATAAGCGTAGCGAAGCACGCCGGGCCCTCCTAGTTAATATAAAGTTTCTACATACCAGTATTGTCATAAAATGGAACAGTTATCTAGAAAAAGAATGAATCTTATTTTAATGTTTATCTTTGGTGGGTTGAATATTTACACCACATACAGTGGCGTAGCTAGCATGGGTGGCACCCGGGGCGGATATTGTGGTGTCACCCCAAAAATAAAAACTGTCAATAATAATAAAAAGCCGATAAACGTAATTTATAATTTTTTTTAATTAATACAAATGAGCATTATTATTATAAGCAAGTAGTTTTTAACTAATTTTAATTTGCTGAAACTCCTCTCACACGAAGCCACTAATACGCAAATAGTCATAAATAACTTTAGTGCGACCGTAAGATTCGGAAGAAATTCTAAAAAATCCCATTCTACGATGAATTTCATAAAGTCTAGGTACACCCAGTTAGAAACTGTAACATTGGCCGCTTTTAAATGCCTCCTCACCCTTTGTATCTCTATGAGGAGTTCTGTTGCCAATACCGCATCATAAAAACCAGTAAATTTTGATACCGATAATTTTAACTCTTCACTGTTCGCCCAAAAGCTAAGCGGTTGTCTGCACAACCTCGAACAATGAAGCTAAATCTTGAACTGACTTCAGTCTAGTTCGGAGTTCAACACTGAATCGGTCAAGACATTCCAACATGTCCTTTTTAAGTTGAGCTCTCAGTGTCAGTCCAACATCAGGTGCAAACTCACCACGCGTTCGTTTTTTGCGTTTTTATACGAATTCGGCTTTCCATTGGAATGTCATAGTCCTCCGATTTTTTCGCAGCAAGATCTATTGCCTCTTCTACAATGAGACTTCGTTATGAATTGACTCTATTTGTGTAGCTAATTGATCAATATTCAAGCCCGTGCTTTGCAATCCAATCTGAGCACAGATATTATTTCTCTTAGAATATCATTCCAAAACAAAAGATAGCAAAGAAACGAAAAATCACATGCTGCATTGATAAGGTTCTGTGCAGCGCCTCTAGTGTCTACATTTTCTTGTTGATCACTTAACTTCTCAATTTCAGCCACAATCCCATCAAAATTTTCGGCCAATACTTTTACTGCAGCATAATGAGCACTCCAATGCGCTGTTAAGAGTATTTTAACAGTTGCTTTGTTGTGTTTAGCAAGTACTTCCCAGCGGCTAGTCGAAGCAGAAAAACATGTAAAAATGGCTTCCACTGACGAGTGTTGGCCGTATAAATCATTTTCAAGATTTTTACACTGAAAAAAACATGTCCTATTTCCAATCGAAATGCAGTTGTCTCAACCTCACCGTGCGGGCAGATATGGCGAATCGAAATACGAGATTGATTCAACAACCGTACAATGATAAGCCGATGCAGTTGAGACAATCACATGAAATATTTATGTGAAAATAAAATATAGTTCAATTAATCTCAAATACTTAAATTTTAAAATGAAAAATTCATGATATAAGGCCAAAGAAATATGTTTTCATGGAAATAGTTATTAACTTTATTCAACTACTGTTATATTGGATAGCACTTTATATTTTAATTACACCTCATTCTGTTATCAGGAAAATGTTACTGAGTACTGAGTAGTTGTCCCAATCACGGTGAAATTGGTTGTAAATATCTTTTCTTTGCATGAATAATAAACTGCCATCTTCGAGATGAGGTTATCATTACTTCAATTTTTTTTTTCAGTGTAAGAATTTCATCGCTTAAATCAGCGGCTTTTTTCCACGTAAAGGAAAAAATCCAAGGAATACTTCCTTGATATCCACTTTACTACCATCAATTTTCACATAACGATTCACTTCTGACATTTGATCAATATGTGAAATGTCAGGTGTGCTATCAGACATAATTCCAAAATATTTAACCGATTTAATTTCGTTGACAAGCTTAAACTTTACGTGGATCGCTAAAACATTTATGAACTCATTTTGTATATCTGGTGACAAATATGATACTTTTGGTGATTTACCATGCTCCAAATTCAAAATGTGTTCTTTTAACACTACATCATACTTTGACAATCGTTTGGTTAGTTCTAAGAAATTGCCTTTATTTGAAGAACTTTGTCCTTCATCATGTCCATGAAATGCTGGGTTTTGTTTAGATAAAAACAAAGTTATATCCAATAATCTTGATAAAAGATGTTTCCACTTCTGTTTTTTATTATATATTAATTGCAAGGCTGCGTCTCGTATCGTTTTATGAATTTTTAACCTCATTTCCAAAGTTTTCCACTTTTCAAAATTCTCCAGATGTTCATTTGAAGTTTCATGCTCGGCCACTTTGGGATTTAGTTTCCACCGCTTCTGATATCCAGTAGTAAATGTTGATTTTGTATTATTATTATTGGTGACAGCAAATACACGACAACAGAAGCAATACAGGACGCAAATTATTATTTACAGCCAGGAGAATAAACAATATGGCCGTAGAATTTTTCACCATTATTCATTATTTTATAAAACCATTCTTTAGAAAGATGGCGAACATCACCTTTTATGTCTAACCCGTGTCTAGATACAGTAACAAACGACCCTTCTCTATTTTGAAAATGTTCACTTTCTTTTTTTATGATTTCAATGTGAACATTACCAGAGACGAGTATATTCCAATGTGATACATCTCTTAAGTCCTGAAGTGATTCACCCATGCAAATACTGTCTTCGATAGTAGAAGCATTAGCGGCATTATCACTGTCATTTTCATTATTCCTTTCTAATTCGTCATCATAGGTTATCATTATTAATTCTGTATTGTTGCTGTTACTTTCCGAAGATGAGCCAATATTCTCTGAAACATTCGTTGCATCAACGTGATAATCAGTTTCTTTTGATGAACCTTGGATATCATCGGGTTTTGTAACATATTTATAGATTTGGTCTTTCTCTGCTGGAACCAACTTTTTCTTTAAAAAGTATGAACTCCTCGTGGCATATTTATTTTTTAGGATATTTGCTAAACGAAATCTAAAAAAATATTTTTAATTATAGTATAGGTATCAGCAAAGCATTAATTCTAAATATATTTGTAGGATACATAATAGGTACGTAGTTCATAATAAGTACACTGTGTTAACGACTAAATACACCGCCAAGAAAATTAATTTATTTAAATTGCCTTGTAACAACTTATATTAAATAATATTTGATAAAATGGAATATACAAATCATAGCTTAATATTATATAGACTAAGAGCCCGCGACGGCCAGACCTTCGTTATTTTATAAAAGCTGTAAGTTTCTTTGCGCATACCCCCTACTCAGGTAGGAACGATTAGCGACATATGAAGTTTGGATCATAGTGGCTTTGGCAGGGAGCAGTTACCAAAGGGGCCTCCAAAGTTTCGTGAAAGTATAAAAGCTAATTTTTTTATATATTCTTCAGGATAGTATTAGAAGTCACGTCACCCATTGCCAGACACTTACTATCGTGGAAACCCCCTGCCAGACACCCTTAAACTTTAAAGTTTAAGGGTGTCTGGCAGGCGGTTTCCACGAAGGTAAGTGTCTGGCAACTGGTGACGTGACTTCTAATACTATCCCGAAGAATATATAAAAAAATTAGCTTTTATAAAATAACGAAGGTCTGGCCGTCGCGGGCTCTCGGTTTAATAAGGAACTATTTAAAAAAATATAAGTATGAAATCCTAAAAGATATTTTATATAAAGAATTGAAACCAAAATTAAATATCCAATTAGAATCATGCTCAATAATTTACAAAATTGAATGTGATTTTTGTGAAAAATTTTACATCGGGAAAACCGGAAAATGTTTTAAAGACTGATTTAAGGAATACCTTCCTAAGAAGAAAAATAAACAAAATTTAAAGTTGATTTTTGCAAACCATTTACATCGTTAATAACAATAGCTACACCACTTTTAAAAAAAAAATTGAAGGCTTTACATTTATGTAGCCAAGGATCTTTAAAAAAATCACTTGATGAGTTTGAAATCTCCAAGGGATTTAAAACCCAACAAAATGTAATTTTAAATGATAAACTTTCATTTAATTCAAATATATAAATATATAAAACTGAAAACAAACAGTATGAGTATGTATCAACCTACAAAAATTTGCAAAACTGCAGTAATTGCATAACTGCCATTTTATTCCACAGTAATTATTTTTGTGTCCATTGAAAAACGATCTATTTCAATTTATTCTTTGAGTTTCAAGATAAAGGAAAAAAAATTATTTTGAGATCATTTACAAACACGGTAATTTGATTGTTTGTTAGTTTCCTTAGGTGCTTGCAATTAATTTGTTTGAAATGTAAAACATATATTAGGTAGTAAGGTTAAGCGGATATTTTAGAAATAATTTTGGAATAGAGACATTGTAACTCAAGGGTGCCACCCTATCGACAAAGGGTGCCACATTATCGACGTAAACCACTTTTCCTATACATTATTCAGCATATGTGTTTTCAGACCTGGTCATTAAATTATCATGGTTGCATACTAAATAATATATCGTAAAAAACGGTCAATATGGTATCTATAGGAATATTCAAAGCTAATTGTGGTGATGGGATTCAATGCTCAACATGTTGATTCGATTAATATTGTTAAAATTTTATTTCACGTAATAACTCAAAAATTTTAAAAAGTAGAATAGATTCTTTTTGAACCAATAACACATTTATAGGACACGTTTATAAGTTATCACAATTTATAAATTAAAATTATATGGATAGCCTGGTTAAAATGGTTTCTAAGTGATTTATCGTTGAAAACATGTGATGGTTTGTTTAAGTTTTTTACGTTCGGGTGTCACCCCAAAACGGTTTCGAAGTGATTTATCGTTGAAAACATGTGATGGTTTGTTTAAGTTTTTTACGTTCGGGTGTCACCCCAAAACGGTTTCGAAGTGATTTATCGTTGAAAACATGTGATGGTTTGTTTAAGTTTTTTACGTTCGGGTGTCACCCCAAAACGGTTTCGAAGTGATTTATCGTTGAAAATATTGTGATGGTTTGTTTAAGTTGTTTACGTTCGGGTGTCACCCCAAAACGGTTTCGAAGTGATTTATCGTTGAAAACATTGTGATGGTTTGTTTAAGTTGTTTACGTTCGGGTGTCACCCCAAAACGGTTTCGAAGTGATTTATCGTTGAAAACATTGTGATGGTTTGTTTAAGTTGTTTACGTTCGGGTGTCACCCCAAAACGGTTTCGAAGTGATTTATCGTTGAAAACATTGTGATGGTTTGTTTAAGTTTTTTACGTTCGGGTGTCACCCCAAAATGGGTGACACCCGGGGCGGACCGCCCCCCCCCCCCCCGCCCCACCCTAGCTACGCCTCTGACCACATATGTTGCTCATAAAAAAAACAAATTTTGGAAAGTATGTTTCAAGTTTATTAGATTGTTCAGTAAATGTTTTGTTTGTTTTATTTTAAGTAAAACGGAAATAACTGTACAAAATATCATCAAATTTGAAGTTAATACTATCACTAAAATTATAGATTGATTTTTAAGCCATGAGGAGAACTTGTGGCGGGGCGGATGTTAAAACTAAAAAAATTTAAATTTTAGTTTTAATCTAGTTATTTTTGAAAAAAGAAAAACAAATTAGTTTTTAGTAAATTTTTTAATTTTGAATTTTCATATTATTCCAATGAGTTTCAATTTGATAAAAACGAATTTTTTTTTTGGGTTTCTTGCTTTCATGCTTAAATTCTGATTCTAGACATTGAAAAACACTTAAATATTTCATATTTAGTTCGTAAAGTTTGCTTTGGTCTTTTGGGTTTTAATACGATAGAGCTCATACGATTACGATACGATATTCACTTTTAGACAATAATTTCTTGTTGTTTTACATCTATATGTTATTGTTTATCACAAATCTTGAATAAAAACGACTCTTGTATCTAAAAAAATGATTTCTAATTATAATTTACAGTGGAAGTGTAGAAAAAATATAAAAATTAGTAATTTATGCCGAAAAATTGAAAAATTGCTCTAGTTTCTACAAAAGCAAACTTTAATAGGAAAAAAAATATTTTGTCGTAGGAGAAACCAAAATTTAACATGTAGCAGTCAGACCCAAAAATCTTGTTGACCGGTGTTACTTTTAAGCGCTGAGTTTAAGCGAAGAATTGTTCAAAATAAAAACCATTATTTATTGGATTATAGTAAATATAATATTAGATCATTTCAAGTTTTTAAGAAATGCTGTTCTTAATATAAATATGATTGTAAATATTCTAACGAGGAGATTAGAAAAGTTTTGTATATTATTGATAATAAAACAAATGATGACTTATTAAGATCTATGGATGTGGATTTTTGAATTACGTCTTAGTAATATTGTTAGCGATCCAGCATCATTGAAACTGATTTTATTTCATTAAATATCAGCTTTAATTATAAAGGCTAATTTTCTTTATGCCATCATAAAGATTTATTTGGGGCTCTATACGAATACTTTGTCAAAGTAAATATTTGAAGTTACAAGCAACAAATCACGATCTACGTGAACAGTAACTTTTGGAATTGGAATAAATTATTGGATTATAAGCTATAATTGGTGACCCCGACTTTCAACAGGAACACAACTTTAAATATTTAGAAACCAAGTATTTAATTATTACTATTTAAAAAAAATCAAAAATTAAATTATTATTATTATAATTAATTATTTATAATATACTATACTTATTTTTAAAATATTAAAACTTAATTTATATCTACTTAGTATATCTACTTAATATTACTCTAAATTTTAATTTTTAAAATATATACATTTAATTTATTATATGCTTATCTTGTATTAAAATATTTTTGCTCTAGATTTGCTGAAATATTGTTTAAAATGGTCGACTCGGTTCCTCCAGTACCTGGAGAGACCCACAAAATGTTTTCGCAACGCGAACTAAATGGTGCGATTGCACGATCTGTAGCACTAGTTACCCAAAATCCAATTTCTCCTACTAACGACGATCAAGACCCTTGTAGCAGTAATGCTTTACCTATTCCTAAAAGCGACAACGATATTAAAGCCGTAGGTTTTAATCCTACTCCATTTTGGCATACTCAACCCGATTTATGGTTTTTAACGCTCGAAGCTCAATTTAGTAGCGATCGAGTCACGAGTCAAAAGCTCAAATTTAGAACTTTTTGTCGCGCTCTCACCCCAGAGTTGGCCCAGCTAGTTAGCGATATCATCGCACAACCTGATCCTAATCGTCCATATGATTTAATCAAACAAGCAATTCTCACTCGGTTAGGAAAATCTAATACTGACGGCAATCGTACCGTGCTCCGTGGGATGGATCTTGGCGATAAACGCCCATCCGAATTGTTGCGGGCAATGCGAAGTGAAGCAAAACAAAATTTTTCTGATGACACGTTGAGAGTTCTATGGAGCGAAAAACTTCCTTCTCTCATTAAAACCGCTATTGCTCCTAGTAATGACATTCTTGACGCTGTAGCCATCACTGCAGATGCTTATTCAGTGCTTTAATGACTCCATCAATTTTTCAAGTTGCATAACCTTCGCAGAACTTTGAATTTTCCAATGATGATTCTGCTAAATCAAATTTGGAAATATCTTTATTGCAACAGCAATTTAAAAATTTGGAACTACAAAATAAAAAGCTGGAAATTCATTATCGGCAATTAGCCAAAAATTATCCAATTCATCTAGATCAAGATCTAGAACTCCCTCTAGAGGTAACGATCGCAGATCGCGATCTAACTCAAGACCTCCACATTTTTTTAGGGCATTTGTTTCTATCACCATCGATTCGGTGACCTTGCTCAAAAATGCCATCCTGAATGTTCCCGATGTTCTTCATTCTCTACTAACTCAAAAAACTAAATGGCTCGGTAATTCCAGCTACTTCCGCTCAGAAGCTCAGTGTGAAATAGACTTCACTCTTATTGTTGCGAATTCTACTACCGTGTCAACTTATGGCACGAAAACTTTAACGTTGAGTTTAGGTCTTCGACGTTCTCTCGTTCACTCTTTCATCATCGCCAGTGTCTCTGTTCCGATAATTGGCGCTGACTTTTTGAACAAATACGGTATTCTGGTTGATATTAAAAAGAAACAAATAATCGACCCACTGTCTGATATTTTCACATCAGCAGTCACAGCTCCTATCTCTACTCCTTCATTGTCCGTTCTTATCAACGATAAATTTTCTCGTGAAATTAACGAACTTTTAAACGAGTTCAAAGAATTAACCTTTGACTCGGGTGTCTCTTCAGCTGTGAAACACAATGTGACACATGCGATTATAACTACTGGACCACCAGTCTCCTGTAAAATTCGCAGACTAGCAGCTAACAAACTTAAAGCTGCAAAGACTGAATTTGACTATATGCTAGAACAAGGAATCTGTAGACCCTCTAGTAGTCAATGGTCCAGTCCACTCCACTTGGTCGAAAAGAAAACATGTGGTATTCGTGTTTGCGGTGATTACCGTGGCTTAAATAAAGTCACAGTCCCCAACAAATACAACATTCCTTTTCTTCAGGATTTTTCGCAACAACTTGCAGGTTGCACTATTTTTCCGACTATCGACCTAGTGCGAGCTTACCACCAAATTCCTATTGAGCCGTCTGATATTCCTAAGACAGCTATCTCTACACCATTCGGACTTTTCGAGTTCACCCAAATGGGGTTCGGTTTAAGAAATGCTGGTCACACGTTTCAGCGACACATGCACACCATTTTACGTGGTTTAGATTTCTGCTTCGTCTATTTAGACGATCTACTTTTTGCATCTAAGTCCTATGTCGAACATTTAGGACATCTTAAGCTCATCTTTCAAAAATTGCAAGATGCTGGTATAATCATTAACCTAAACAAGTGCAACTTTGCACAACAAGAAATTAATTTCTTAGGTCATACCATCGATTCTAACGGAATTAGACCAACGAAAGAACGAGTGGATGTTATTTCCGATTTTCCCACTCCTCATATGGTCAAACAACTACGTCAATTTCAGTCAACAGGGTGAGTG
>CAVNZG010000670.1:0-24182 GCA_963693315.1 Diogma glabrata
TATATATATATATATATATATATATATATATATATATATATATATATATATATATATATATATATATATATATATATATATTTATTTATTTATTTATTTATTAAATTAAAAATTATATATACATAAGGCCTAGCCTTTTTTGGTGTACATATATGTAGAAATTATTATAAAGAACAATTTGATAAAATTTCCATAGTATAAAACTAATTCATTTAAAGTAAGCTTACTATAGTTCAATTAACTTAATTAAAAAAAGAAAAAAAAAAAAAAATTTATTTTATATGGGATTCACTTACATATAAACAACAAAGACATCATTAAACGTTCAAAAAAAAAAAAATTTTTGCGTTTTTTTAAAACTATATCTCTTCCATGCGACAAAGAACATCAAAGCACTTATCCTTAAATTGTTTCAACGATGTAGCAGCCCGTATATCTGGAGAGAGTTTATTGAAAAGAGACAACCCATAAACAAAAAATGATTTATTTTTTGTAGTGGTACGGTTTATAGGTAGTGTAACATGGTTTAGCCTTGAACTTCTTCGATGCCTAAGATTTAACTTATCATATAAATAATTAGGGGTTTTGGTGGTAATTAACTTATATATTGATACACATAGAAGGTAATTTAGATAGCACTTCAAAGAACAACCAAGAAGAGATGTTTTAAAGCGTGAAAGAGAACAAAAACGAGACAAATGGAAGACATATCGAATGCAAGCGTTGAAAGCCCTATGTAACTTGCAAAAACCGCCTGCGCTAAGGTTACCAAGAAGTGATGAACAATAGGTAAATTGTGGCAGTATTAGTGATTTAAACAATTTTTTCCTAAGACTAATCGTTGTGAAAGATGAAGACGGCCATAGACTCTGTAGACAAGAATAAACTTTAGAACAAATTGAGGAGACTTGCACGTTCCAATTTAATTGTGAGTCAAAAATTACACCCAGATTCCGTGAAGATTCAGAAAACGGAATCAATTTATTACCCAGTCGAATAGATGGAGCATGTGTTCTGTGGTAGTGATTATTTGTTATACTAAATAGTATAGATACAGTTTTACAAGCGTTTAGAGCTAAATCATTGCGATACGCCCACTCTAATATACTTTCCAAATCCTGGTTAATTTTAGAGACAATACTCGGTATATTATTCGCTAGTCCGTCTGCGTAAATTTGAACATCATCAGCATATAAATGTATTTTACAAAATTTTAATACCAATGGCAAGTCATTAATATATATTGAAAAAAGCAGGGGACCCAGCACAGAACCTTGAGGAACACCTGAACTAATATATAAGAAATCGGAAATTAGATTGTCCAACGTAACACTTTGACAACGCTTATGTAAATAGGATGATATAAGACGTAGAGCACTCGAGGTAAAATTAAATTTATCAGACAGTTTTTTTAGTAATATTTTATGATTTACCATATCAAACGCCTTAGAAAAATCTAGTAAAACTAGAATAGAGACTTTTTTCTTATCCAGTGACATTATAATATCGTCTGCAACCTTTAAAAGTGCTGTTTGCGTACTATGCCCTTTGCGGAAACCAGATTGAAAGGTCGACATCAGCTTATAGCGTTTGATGTGTTCATCAATTTGGTTTTTAACAATAATCTCAAAAGCTTTAGAGAGAGCACACAAGATACTAATTGGCCTGAGATCTTTTACAGATTTTGGATTTGATTTTTTAGGAATAGGGATGATCTTGGCTACTTTCCAGATGCTAGGAAATTGGGATGTAGTGAGTATGAAATTAAAAATATGGGTTATGAAAGGCGCAACTATGGGTAGACAAAGTTTTATAAATTTAAGAGGAATTTCATCAAAGCCTATAGCGTTGGATTTAATGGATTTGATAGCATTAACCGTATCAAGCGTGCAAACATTGTAAAATGAAAAGCTATTTTTAGGCAAATTATTGCTGGGTAAATTGTTATTAGGTGTGTACGTATCTGAGTCAATTTGTATTGTACTATTAACACAATTTGAAGCAAACTGTGTATTAATATCATTTGGAGAGAAAGAAATATGTTGCCGGTCATGAGATCTAATTCCAGTCCCTTTGATTCGTTTCCAAAGTTCTTTCGCTGGCAAATTTGGATTAATGAATTTTTCCATATAATCTTTCTTAGCACATTTAGATAAGAAATTAACTCTATTTCGTAGCGATTTGAATGTATTGAAATTTTCCTGATCTCTAGTCCTGATCCATATTCGATAGGCATTGTCTCTAAGAGCCATAGCTGCCCGAATAGAATCATTGAACCAAGGGTTTATTTCCGTTTTAATAACTACTTCTTTAACCGGCACAGTTTCATCGTAAATTTTCTTTATAGTTGTATTAAAGAAATTTAGCAAATCATCAGAATTACTTAAGTTATAAAACTTTTCCCATGGTTGTGATAATATTTTATAAACGACATCATCCATGTTGATATTTCTATAATCTCGAAAACTGTAATTATTGCTAGTCTGAGTAACTTCAATATTGTAGGTACCAAAAACCATATCATGCTTAGAAATACCAGGAACATCAACTTGGTTATATTTTAAGATTTTTGAAGTATCATTTACAATGACAAGATCAAGCAATGATGATGATGTTTTAGTGAAATGTGTTGCACTTTGAGATAGATTTACAAGCCCATACTCAATCAAGAGATCAGTGAAGTCATTAGATATAGGAGTGGACATAAGTAAATTGGTGTTAAAGTCACCAGTAATAATCACATCATTATATTGGGGCAATAAATTATCAAGAATACTATTGAGACCGGTTCTAGTGTTAAATTTTTTACTATCTGGGTTATAAACAACGCCAAAAAGAATTTTCCGGTTTGATATATGAATTTCAAGGAAAATAAACTCTATTCCAGAAACGCAATATTCATGTAAACTTAAAGTTTGCTTACAGCTCAAACCCGTTCCAGATATTTCCACTGATTTTCCTACGACAAAACACTTTATTCCTTTCCGAATATAAACGGCTACACCTCCGCCTCTACGGTTGATTCGATCATTGCGAAACATATTAAATCCTTGTATTTCCACAAGTTTATTATTTATATAAGGTTTTAACCATGTTTCAGATACACCTATTGCAATAAGTGGTGCATCCTTCAGAATATTCCGAACTTCATCGATTTTATTAGTGGCTTTGGTATAAATGCTTTGGCTATTAAAATGACAGAAATTAAGGAGATTTAAATTATCCTTAAAAGCAGATCTAAGGACAACGTTGGTTAAGTTCACAGAGTTCAATGAGTTTGATGTTCTTTGAGTCACAATTCTAGTCATGTTTCTGAAGAGAAGTAGCAAATTTTAAACGAGAACGTGATAAAAAAATTTAGAATGGTTTAGTTTAGTTAATTATATAATATAAATTTAAGTTTATCTTACAAAAAATTGTAACGCCCTTAAACAATTTAACAAAAGAAAAATAAGATATAAATTCACAAAAATTAAGAAGTATCAAATTAGAAAGCAAAATTCAGAAAAATAATTCGAAGTAGTTAAGCAAATAATATATAATATTTAGTTATGTTAATTCATTAAAGTTGGAAAAAATGTTGATTGGTGACTAATTGCTATTTAGTAAGAAGTGTAGATCTTCCAGTGACTGAATAAATAGCCAGTCAGCGTTAGGACAAACTTTTACTACCACTTTTCCGCCTCGCACAGAGAATGAGTGTATTTTATTCAATTTTTTTGAAGCACGTACAGCACTATAAATAAGTCTTGCGGATTCAGATAGATGCTCATTAAACATGATCTTATTTGATGACGATTGTAAGACATCTTGTTGATGAATAGAAATGCCAGCTGATTTTGAGTTCTTGACAATTGATATGTATTTATAAAACAACGTATCTCGTAAACTTTTATCACGAAACGTTACGATAACTATTGGTGTTTGCTTTATTCGCCGGATAGAGAAATCAGCTATAGAAATACAAACTTTAAGTTGTTCTGAGATTTTGATGAATATTGATTGTAGCTTGTCATATGTTTCATCAATCCGAAAGGAAATACCGGTTATTTTAATGTCTTTTGCTAAAGATTGCTGTTCAAGAAATTCCAGTCGTTTTTTTAATCTATTGTTCTCTGATTCGAAGGATATTGATATTTTATTAGATGTAGCGCCCATTTGATCAAGTTTTACGGAAACTAATGATTTGAAGAAAGTTTCATGTATATTTGCGTCACTGGCTAAAAGTAAAGCATAATTTTCAAAAATAAGCTTCAACAAAGGTTTGTCATAAATGACAACCATTATTTCATGAGTTGTTTTGTTCCGTGATATCGCAAATTGAGTGTCGCATAACTTAATATTTAATACTCCAAGCATATCATTAAGTAGTAGTCTTAGCATGCCTTGATCTTCTTTATAAATATTGCATATTCCATGTATCCTTATATAGTTTGACAAGTTTTCAGATTCTATCAAATTTATGCGTTTATGAGCAGCATTAAAGCATTTTTGAACGTCTTCTACACGAGCAATCATTTCTTGGTGAATTCCAGCCACTCGAGCTGAGATTTCATTAACATTTTTAAGAACACTTTGAAGGTTAGATTTCAATTCCTCTACACCTTCGGAAAGTGCACAAACAACCTTATTTGTAGAAGACGATTTTTCATAGTAGCATTTTGGGCAACACCATGAAATTTTGTTCGTTATAAAATATCTATATTGATCGGAAGATATTGAAATACACCCAAGTTCAAACGACGCAAGACATTCATTACATTTCATTGATGGTTTGTCAGGATCAATTAATTGTAAGCAAGCATGACAAACAAGATTGTCTGGCCTTGGCCGTTTCTCATTTTTAGTTAGTGGAGATGGTGGTGATCGTAACATACTGATATCTTAGATAAAGTAGCAGATTACAAATTCAGCTGCAAAGAAAAATCAACAAATTTTCCAAATATTACAAAGATTTACCACATACTCGGTCCTTTTTAAAGCAAAAGAACAAAATTATAATTTATTATTAATAACAGTATTCTGTCTATTTTTTCACTGTATATTTTATTTTAGTTGAGAATCTAAAGTTTGGTTGAAAACTATTGCTCAGTTTAAATGTTTAAAATATCAAAAACATCTGATAAAATTGAAGAAACAAAACAAAAAAACCAAGGACATGACCACATAAATGTTTATATGCATAGAACCGTTATATTTAAATTAATCAAATGTTAATTATTTCTGTGTATAATTAACTTAAATGAAATGATCACACTTGTCACACCGTTACATTTGTTTTTAGATTTAATATAAATTAAATTGTACTTCTTTTAAAGTTTATACACTAATTTCTATTTAATCACAACACTAAAGATAATAGAAAAACGAAGTATCATCAACTATAGTTTTATATTTAATTTTAGAAATTGAATTAATAATTATACTAATTTGAGCACACATTAATTGAAAATACGTCTTTACTCCATCGTTCTTTCATCCATTATCCATTATTATTATATATATATATATATATATATATATATATATATATATATATATATATATATATATATATATATATATATATATATATATATATATATATATATATATATATATATATATATATATATATATATATATATATATATATATATATATATATATATATATATATATATATATATATATATCTAAACGATATGAGATATAACGAAAACGACCAGCACTCTCGCGGTCGCATTTGTTGAGGTAGATCAAAAAAATTTTATGTGTTTTAATAATATCTTGAACAAGCTCGTGAATCAGCAAAATCCGACACGTGGTTAAGAAACTAGAGGCTTTTTCTGAAAAAAATTGATTTTTTAAAACCGTTATAACGGCCGTTTGGATACAAATATTTCAAAAAATTTAACAAATTTAGAATTTTTGGAATCTTTTTAATCAAATTATTTTAAAAATAGATCTCTGCAGTTCGAACTTGTAAAGGTTCGAGCTTGTAAAGGTAGTTTTGTGTATTTACATATTCCTTCAAGATCGTTAGCTTTCTGTAGCCAAAGGTTTTACTTTATAACAAAATTCGGTTCAGTCATTTTATTTTATTAATAATTCTAAGAACAGTTACTTTGTAACAAAAGTTATTTAAAAAAACAGAGCAATAAAGCATAGATATTCACATATGTCAGCAATGTAAATTATTTGCTATTGTTACTAACCTTTCGACATACATAAAGTTAAATAATCAGTTACAATTTTAATATAAGTAAAGGTGCAATAACAATTAACTTATTTTGCTAGCGCGTTTATTGAGAGAAATAGGTAGAAAAAAAATCTATTTTTTTCAGTGTAAGATATTGTATTACAGTTTGCCTAAAGTAGGACATTTTTATAGTAAAGGAGGACGTAGGACATTCTTGCTCCAAAGTAGGACTGTCCTACCGAAAGTAGGACACGTGCCAACCCTATAGTATGCTGTTAAATTTTAAACTTTGTAAATTTTTTTCTGTTTGAATACGTAACAGCATTTTTTTATTTTTTACTTTATTCAATTTTAGCGTTGTTTCCAATAAGTAAATTCATTCAACTTTATTTATTTTATACCAAAGAAAGTTTTTTCCTTAAAATATTATGAACTATTAACATAAATATGCTAAAAAATTGAATTTAAAAAATCGACAAGTTCGAGATTCGAAATTTTTTTTTTCGGTTTTTCTCAATTTTAAGCTGCTAAATAACAATAAATCATTAAAATCGATATACCATTTGAGAGTAGACATCTTGACAAAAAAAATAAGCACTATAACAACATCAAAATCCAAAAAAACATCAATAAAGTTGTCCGCCGGAGATAGGGGTGTGTTTCGGAAAAATGGTAAAATCTCGAAAAATGTTTATTTTCCATAATTGAAAAAATTCATGCTTATTATGCGCAAATAATTACGTACTTCCACAATGTTTCATTAAAATTGAATAATTTTCACGCGAAAAAATAATAAAAAACAGAAAAATCGGTTTTTCATCATTTTCTCGCAAACTTTGAGGTTATGTCGAAAAATGTGCTAACTAAAGTTTTAGATTTTTTTACTATCTACAACTTTTGTATGACCCACTTTTCTCTAGGAGGCCTCGTTTCGTTACAAATACTCCCCTTACACATCACCCCATTTCACTACTTCCCTTCATCTCAAGTTCGAAAGTTTTTTTTTTCATTGTTTATGACCTCAACTATATATTCCAGCCGGCCGTTACCTGCTACTAATTTTTTTTATTTCAGTTATAAAAATCCATAACGGCCCCAGTCTAAAATCAAATCTTTCAACATTGCTCAAGATGTGTTTGACTTCAATTTATCTAAGGGTCAGCTGAAGAACAATCTCAAGAATTTCTTTCTTAAATATTAATTTTTAAAGTCAATTGATTTAATTTGCTAATATATTACATGTATTTTTTTTTTGTTTTCTTTCTCTTTGTTTTATTGTACTCAAATGTTTACAAATATTTGTTTAGATCATGTTATTGGTTTATTGTTGTTAAACTTCTAAAATGTCTATTTTTAAAACTAAACTATACTGAAATCATAAATGTAAATAACTAAATCGATTTCTGTAAAATATAAATAAATAAATAAATAAATAAATAAAAATAACAGACTTATGTAGAAATTTTGTATTTAACATTTTTACTGATTGGAGAATGACCAACCTTATTCAATTTTATTTTATGTTTGTCAAAAGTATTTCGATTAAAATAAAACTGATAATATTAAAACTGAAAATTTGATACTAACTAAAATTTTATCATGTACGCTATGGTTTTTTTTTAGTCCCTGGGCCTTCACCTACATAATATTGTGATTACCACATATTTTATACTTCGTGATGCGCCTGTCCTTGACGAGCTCGAAAACATTTGTTCTCCGATTTTTCTCAAATCGGCCGCTTTTGCTTTCGGCAAGCTCCGAAAAATGCCGATTGCCCGGGATCTTGTAAATTTTTGTTTTTTTTAACTTTGGGGGTTGGAAATTTGATTTAGAACACAAGGGTAACCTTGTCCGACAAAAATTTGTCTGCTATTGTCTTTTTTTTTTTTTTTTTTTTTTTTATAGTTCAAGCTAATCACTTAGGTTATTGACCTCTAATGCTTTATGCACGTGTTAGCGATAGGAAAGGGGTTTAAAGGTTGGTATTTAGGGATTTGGGATAGGACTGGAGCGATAGTGTTGATGTACTGCTGATTTAAAAGCTTGAGGATTGTATGTAGCAGGGAAAACATTTTTTGGTAATCGATTCCACCAGTATACCGAACGTGGAAGAAAGGTGTTATTATAGCTAGATGTTCTCACATATGAGGCCTCCAAGGTATGCTTATGGAAATGCAACGATTGTCTTGTGGCTCGTGACGATTTGCGTAATGGTGGTATTAAATCATTAACATCTTTAGAGCATTTACCGTAGTAGTATCTGTAGAATAGTGTAAGAGCTCCAACCACTCTTCTATGATGGAGAGAATCCATACCCGATATTATCATTGGATCATCAATCAGTTTTAAAGCACTTCTGTGGACTCTGTCTACAAAATTTAGTCCGATTTTTGTCTAGTCCGACAACCCAAACATCCAAAATGTCAGTTGTCGGACTCGACAATAGCAAACACATTTTAGTCGGGCAAGCTTACCCTCGTATTCTAAAACAAATTTCCAACCTCCACAGTCAAAAACAATAAATGTGGTTGCAAATCTACAAGATCGCGGGCAATCGGCATTTTTCGGAGCTTGCCGAACGCAAAAGCGGCCGATATGAGAAAAATCATAGAACAAATGTTTTCAGGCTCGTCAAGGACAGGCGCATCACGAAGCATAAAATATGTGCTAATCACAAAATTATGTAGGTGACGGCCCAGGGACTATTTGTTTTCATTTAAACTAAATTTAAAATGAAATGGATATTGTTTATATGGTTTACTGTTTCAGGTTTTGTTTTAATTTAGAATGAAATTAAAATGAAATATATATTATTTGGCAGTTACTTCTTTCTGGCAATAGAAAAATAATAATAAATTTTTTTTCTATAAATGGAAACAGATAAAAATGCAACATGGGACCCTGTATTTTTGTATTTATTTTTACATGAGCCTTTTCTTTTGTGGAAATTATTTTCAATGCAAATTTTGAATTTAAAAAATAGCTTCAATTTTTTTTTTATAGTTTTATAGTGTAGATACACAAATATTACTTATCCTGTATATTTTATAATCTAAGGATACATCAGATTCTACTGGCATACAAAACTGTCTGATCTCGAAATCTAGCTATTTCTAGCAAATATACGTGCCGCTTTTTTGTATCAATTTGTTTTAAAAATAGGCCTCTGCAGTTAGAGGTTTCTGAGTGAGCGGCTTCAACAAACAAGTTTACAAGAAAAAATTCTTTTTTTTAAACAACCGGCACTCTCACGGTCGCATTTGTCGAGCCAGATCAAAAAACCTTTTCTAAAAATGTGCGTTTTATTAATATCTTAGACAAGTTCGTAAATCAACCAAATCCAGGTCATGGTTAAGAAACTAGAGGCATTTTACTATAAATAAACTCTGTTTTTTAGATCCGTTATAACGACCGTTTGGATTCTAATATTTTTAAAAGCTTCATAAATTTAGAATTTTTGAAACCTTTTTAATTAGTTTCTCTCAAAAAAAAGACCTCTGCAGTTGGAGGTTACTGAGTGAGCGGCTCCAACAAAAAAGCTTGTAAAACACAAAATGCGTTTGAATCAACCGGCACTCTCACGGTCGCATTTGTGAATCCAGATCAAAAAACCTTCCGTAAACATGTTTGTTTTATTAATATCTTGGACAAGTTCGTAAATCAGAAAAATCTGACACATGGTTAAATAACTAGAGGCTTTATGCTAAAAAAAAAATTTGCTTTTTTAATCCGTTACAACGGCCGTTTGGATACTAATATTTTTAAAAACTTCATAAATTTAGAATCTGTGGAAACATTTTAATCTGTTTCTTATAAATATAAACCTCTGCAGTTAGAGGTTTTTGGCTTGTTGGCTTCAACAAAAAAGTTTGCAACAATCCATAACTACAATTTGCAAAAACCTTATAACAGTCAATGAAAAAAAATAAAAAGGTTTGAATAGAAGAAATTAATTTTTTTTCTTAGAAATAAATTATTATGATATTTTGCAGCAATTGGACGACATATGATATAGCGTAGGCTTGTGTCATAAATTGTCACACACATGTTCTGTGGTAGATTTGATATTTGTTTGTTGCAAAATTGGATAGATATAGTTTTACTTATATGTAGCTAATTTTCTTTTTAAAATTTGTTCGATATCCTTTTGAAATTAGTTTGTGTTGTTTAAACTAATCTGATACATCAGATTCTACTGGCACACAAAACTGTCTGATCTCTAAATCTACCTATTTCTTGCGGATATATCCGCTTGGACTTTTTTTTATTAGGTAATGAGTTGTTTATTATAATTTTAAAATTGAAAAACTTATGATAGTATAGCCAATGTAAGTTTGGCATTCGGCACCAACATTTTTACGAAATTCTAAGATAACGCACATTGGAGTAGGTATAGATTTTTATACGAAATCTGCCAAAAAGCTTTAAATCTGCCAATCCAATGCTTTTCAATTCCTCGTAAGCTGTTAAAACCAAGTTAGCTAGATCAATATGTTGGAACATAATACTAATACAAAAAAGGTGGGCTAGATGGAGAAGCGGATAAGTCAACAACATCACTTACAAGGAAGTTAAGCAACACTGGGAAGGGTGCGAACTAGAACACCCACGACATGGAAGAAAACGGTGCTAGCTGAAGCAAAACAAATTAGCAAGACATGGGGTGAACTGAAAGCGATTGCCCCCAACAGAGCTAGATGGTCCAGTCTAGTAGACGCCCTATGCTCCTAAATGGAGATAAAGGAAAAAAAAAAATATTTTAGATATGAATGAAATACTAAACGCCGAAAAAAGCTATTTATTGTTGGAAACTATAGAAAACTACAACAGTTCTTATTTTTTCGGTTCCATAATACATTGCTAATAGGGTTTGCAATACCGGTTAACCGATAAATTACCCCAATGCATATTATCAAAAACCGGTAAATTTTGAAGGTTTTACAAGTTTTGGTAAAAATTAAACAAATTTATATTTATGCTTATTTAATGTTATAGAATAATAATTATAATATTTTGGAGAAAATTATTTAATTTCTAATAAAATAGCATAAACTGGACCTAGCCAAACATATTTTAAGACATGAAAAAATCCATTGAAGAAACCCCTCAAAAGATACGGTGAAATATTCCTACTTAATATTCTAACAGTTTATCACAAGTAAAGAATCGCAGATACATGATGTTCGTTCGTTCATGGTAAATACTGCTTTTGGAACCTGGTTCTTGCCATTTGATAAATGTTTAACGCTGTTGACCAACATGTTCAAATGTTCATACTTAATAGAACATAATTTAATTACGACTAATGATACTTTATATAAGAAACATCAGCAATATTCATGTAGGGGAAATAGTTCTTTTGTAGAAACAGACCTTTGAGAGACGAAGATGATTTTGCAGTATGATTTTGCCGATCATCTCATGTTGTTCATGTTCAGCATGACAAAATAAGTTCCGTAATAGTAAAAATTAGAAAAGTTGTGATGTTTGGCAAATTGCCAATAAAGAAAGACCTACAAAACCTACAAAAAACATTATAAGGTAGTAAAAAAATAACTTTCCTTGATTCTAGCTAGATTCAAGCAGCTTTTTTGCAATACATACTAGAAAGATTTTGTAAAGTTGAAAGTTTAATTGAATAAATTTAAACGCCATTGAATCTGATTCAAAATTTTTAGACAGTGAAATTGTTTAACTAATAGTTATAAATCCTTGTGCACCCAATATGAGTTGCTGTAAAGACAGCATCGATACGACGTAGATCTATATGTTTCTGATATAACAATAACATTTATGTTAGATGAACTTAGTGCACAAAAAACATTCCTAAGTAAAGAACTTAAAGGAGTTGCCGTTATATATACGTAACAAAAAAAGAACATATATTTTTCGAATATTTTGCACTATCTCCATGATTCAAATGCCATTCAAGCATGCAATTTTTGTAACCTATACTATACCCCAAAAATAGCATTTCCTTCCATAAACCCAAATTTTTCATTCATATATTTTTATATAAATAGGATTAAAAAATTTGTAATCTTAAATTGCTGTACAGTAGCTGTAGATGATTTTTAGAAGATTGAAACCGGTAATTCGAAAAATAAAAAATAAAAAGTTTTAAAATTTAATTCTAAGTTTAATTTTTTTATTAAAGTGAAGAATACTTATTGGTGAAACAAACAAATACTCTATAATGTATAGTTCTTCACGTCACTCCGAAGAAAATATTAATATTGAAGAAAAACGTGTTCAAGACCGAGTTGTGAATACTTGACCTTTTTTGATTTTTCTGAAACTTGGCAAATAAAAAGTATGGACAAAATAAAAAGTCGGACAAGTGCGAATAAAATTCGCTCGCCAAGGGTTCCGTGAATGTAAAAGAACACAATATCAAAAATAAATGACATAAAGTTATGATGTAAAGTCTTTATATCGCCAGACTATGGACGCATAACAGAATAAATGTTTAATCGTAAACGTCAATAGTAAATGTCAATCACATCTACATTGATCAAAAATGTTACTTGAGGTTAAATCTTATCCATGGCTGTTTATGTTAGGTAAAGAAAGATTTAAGCAGTATTTTAATGGTCTACATAGGGAATATTTGTTCTATAAATCAGCGTCGAAATATAGGGTGGTAAACATACACCTAAAATAGCACTTTTTTTATCAATAACTAAAAAACTGTGCATCGCAGAATTCTAAAAAATGTTGCAATGTTTCTTAAATTAAGTGTTCTTTCAAATGACACCCCAGTCGTTTGGTTCCAAAAAAGTTTTTTTTTACCCTCCCCACACCCATCCCCTAAACACACAGAAATATAATTATTTGAGAGTTCGCTATAATTTTCGTTCAAAATATAGCAAACTTCCTGTCTCTATGAATTTTTTCAATTTTTTCTGTCTATCAGTGTCGAAACGTAGGGGGGGGGGGGGGAACGATCTGGAATTTACACATTTTTTAGAATAACTCCAAAACGGTGTACCGCAAAATTCTAAAAAAAATTGCAATGTTTTGGAAATTCAGTGTTCTTTCAAATGATACCCCACTCGCTTGGGTCAAAAAAAGTTTTTTTTTACCCTCCCCACGCCCATCCCCCAAACACACAGAAATATAATTATTTGAGAGTTCGCTATAATTTTCGTTCAAAATATAGCAAGCTTTCTGTCTCTGTGAATTTTTTCAATTTTTTCTGTCAATCAGTGTCGAAACGTAGGGGGGGGGGACGGTCTGGAATTTGCACATTTTTTGGAATAACTCAAAAACTGTGTACCGCAAAATTCTGAAAAAATTGCAATGTTTTGGAAATTCAGTGCTCTTTTAAATGATACCCCACTCGCTTGGGTCCAAAAAAGTTTTTTTTACCCCCCTTACACCCATCCCCTAAACACACAGAAATATAATTATTTGAGAGTTCGCTATAATTTTCGTTCAAAATATAGCAAATTTCCTGTCTCTATGAATTTTTTCAATTTTTTCTGTCTATCAGTGTCGAAACGTAGGGGGATGGGGGGGGACGGTCTGGAATTTGCACATTTTTTAGAATAACTCAAAAACTGTGTACCGGAAAATTCTAAAAAAAATTGCAATGTTTTGGAAATTCAGTGTTCTTTCAAATGACACCCCACTCGCTTGGGTCAAAAAAAGTTTTTTTTTACCCCCTTTACACCCATCCCCTAAACACATAGAAATATAATTATTTGAGAGTTCGCTATAATTTTCGTTCAAAATATAGCAAATTTCCTGTCTCTATGAATTTTTTCAATTTTTTTTGTCTATCAGTGTCGAAACGTAAGGGGGGGAACGGTCTGGAATTTGCACATTTTTTAAAATAACTCAAAAACTGTGTACCGCAAAATTCTAAAAAAAATTGTAAAATTTTTGAAATTCAGTTTTCTTTCAAATGACACCCCACTCGCTTGGGTCAAAAAAAGGGTCGCTTGGTTTTTCACCCTTCCCCACCCCAATCCCTTAAAAGCACAAAAATATAATTATTTGAGAGTTTGCTATATTTTTCGTTCAGAGTTTATCAAATTTCCTGTCTCTGTGAATTTTTTCAAATTTTTCTGTTAATTAGGCTCGAAATGCAAGGGGGGGACCAACTTTTTGTGTCACTTTATTGATAATAATTCAAAAACTATGCATTGCAAAATTCTAAAAAAAATGGCAATATTTCTAAAATCAAGTGCTCTTTCAAATGACACCCCACATTTAATAAATATAGTTATGAGTATCTGCCACTTTTTCATATTTTTCATTAAAAACCTACTCAATTTTCTATCATTCCAAATATATTTCAAGATTTTCGATGAAGTAGGGTCGGAGTTATTCGGGACAATAAAACATCCAGAAAACGTCATTTTTCAAAATTATACAAAAAATGGTGAGGTGTAAAATTCCAAAATATATTTTTTAATAATGCTGAAATAAAGCCCTTTCATATGATACCCTATTTGTCTCGATAAAAAATTTAGGTTTTCAAAGGCTTTACATCGTACCTCCTTAAAACAAACGAACAGAACTTTATTTATTTTTTAACCCACCATCTTGTGTGGATAAGTTAGTTTTATAAGCACCTCAAATTTTAAGTTCATCGGATTAATGGTTCACGAGATAATCGAAATAATGTGAAAAACACGTTGTACTCTCACCAATAGTGTTCCGTATAAAAAATGGAACCCTAAAAATACGACTTATTTTACAATTTTTTAAAAGTGCACAGTTTGAGCCTAGGGGGCACCCCAATATGCATGAAAAATGAAAATTCTGCAAATGCGATTTAACTTTGAAATTGAATTGCTCAAGAACGGCTATACCGATTTCATCAATCTTTTTTTTGTTCGATAGATGATTAGTTAATCGTTTAAAAAAAGTTGATTAATTGTTTTTGCAATTAATTTTAAATAAAAATATTAAAAAAACTTTTATAAAGATGACGCTAAGGTCGAAGATCAATTGGAATTTAATTAATTTTTTTCCTGAAAATAGTTCTATCCTTACTTTAAAATATATCAAATTTACAAAGAGGCGTTAATTCGTATTCTTGAGATATTTAATTTTAAAAATTTTTAGTCCGTCTAAAATTCTAATTGTTCATTATTTTATCGATCAATTTTTATCATCAAAAAATTTTAACAACTGAAGTTCGAAAAAATGACGAAAAATTCGAATTTTGGCTTGACCAAAAATCTTTAAAATTAAATATCTCCAGAACACGAATTAACACCTCTTTCTAAATTTGATGCAATCGGTACAGCCGTTCTTAAGCAATTTAATTTTAAAGTTACATGGGATTAGCAGAATTTTCATTTTTCATGCATATTGGGGTGCCCCCTATGCTCAAACTATGCACTTTAAAAACATTGTAAAATAAGTTATAGTTTTTATTTTGTCCATACTACTTACATCCCAAGTTTCAGAAAAATCAAAAATGGTCAAGTTCAAATCTCGACTTTTTCACCTGCGTAGATCACGTTTTTTATCTATTAAAAAAGCCATTGGCAAAAAAAATGTTGAACTGATTTGAACGTTTTGCTTTAAATGATGGATTTGAAAATGGAAGCTCAGATTCAGAAGTAGCACTTCCAGTTATCGGCGACTGCGTAAGCATTGTCAGAATTAACAATAAAAGCTGCAAAGTTCAAATGAACAGAAAATGAATTAACATTTTGTGGAAACTAGTTCTGAAAAGTGACTCACACATATTATTAAAAGTTAAATTGATATTTTCCAAGAACAAAACTTTCGTGGCCAACTTCTATGATAACACTTAAGAGACAATGTGTTTCGGACGCTAATATTTTAATAACTACAACCTTGAAACATTTCAAGATTTAATTTATTTTGAAATTTTCTTCATGTAATGTGTTATTATTTATTATTACACGCCAATTTAGGTTATATATAGTTTGCTTAAACTACTTTATTTAAAATAGTTAGATCAAAATTCATTTTGGTAAATTACCGGTAAATTACTGGTTAACCGTTTTATAAATTATTTTTACCATATTACCGGTGAATGAAAAAGTCGGCATATTTGCAAACCGTAATTTCTAATATAAATAATCACAGTTAATCTCCCATTGATGAAGGCCATTACTACGAAAAAGTTCTAAATCCTGTTATAACCCCTTTTGAAAATGAATCATATAAACATACATAAAAGAATATTATCGCAACAATTGTACATCATAAATTTTAGAAAACTATAATCTAGTATTTCTAGAATTTCAGCTTTAAAAACTGCACAGAATAATGTCAAAGTGAAACCCTTGAAGATATGCTTACGCCGAGTAAAAGCTTCTCTTTACTCTAAACCGCTCACAGCTTCCACTATGTACAGAGCCTTAGTATTTTGCTAATTTTATCTTTTAATCCCGCTATACACTTCAGCTATGATCTTAACTATATGCGAGTTAATTTACAATAGTTTTATAGTTTAGCTCGCAAAGTTAAAGAAAAAACATTCCGATTTAGCTTAGTTCACGTGTATAGTCCATCCAAACCTTGTGCACATAGTTGAGTTATAGCTAAGCTCAAGTGTGTAGCGGATCTTATTTCACAAAACTATTTTAAAACTATTTACTTTAAACCGTAACTCATTCAGTGGTGATTTAGCATAACGGATGCCACGAAACGCATAGAACTCGTTACCAAATCTTGTTGTCAAAACACTTCCTTTCACTTTACCCGTATTTGTATTAACAATAGGGTTTTTCACATAAGTTTTTGAATCGATTAAATTTAAAAATAAAATTAAGATCAACACGACAAAATAACACTTGAACATTATTTCTGACTGGTTAAATTGATATTGATGGGTATGCTTTTCGACTGATAATAAAATTCAATGATCTGAACTTTATATACAATTTGTGTGAAGAATCGGAACAATAGTAATTTATTGTGTAAGTGTTTAATGCAATATTTTATTTTTCAAGAAGAAGTTTACAATGTGAGCGAGCAAATTTTCGAGAGAATATAGAATTCAGATTAACATGTAATAATTTATATTTAATTATTTTTAAATCCGTTGATAAAACAAGTAAAACGAATAAAGAAAAACAATCAGTTTTATTGTATTTGTTTGTTAGAATCTCCAAACTTCTTCCTTTTATACTTTTTAAATGATTTTGTTTCAATAAAATCGTTGAACACGGTGGTTCTGATATAGTTAATAAATAAAAGGCTTGTTCAATTTATAGGGCGTACATTGACAACCCATTCGAAAAAAAAACATTTAATTAAAGTACTAAAAAAACCATAAATAAAAGCCGCAACCATTAAACGCCTTATGAACTTTTTCCATGTAATGAGCATAAACAATAAATATATGCAGGGCTGAAATCTCAAGGCTGAGATATCAAGACTTCGGTCTGGTTTAATGATTTTGATATAGTTTTCGGAAAAATACTTTTATTAGGACATTGTTTTTAGTTTTGGGCAGCGATGTATATTAAACATAAAACTTTAACAAAAGTACAAGTATTCTTTTATCTCTGTTTAGAAATTTATTACAAAGCTGACACAAAACATCAAAACGTTGCCGGAATATTATAACAGACCATATATTAATATAAGTTTGTGAAAAGATGATACACTCAGCAAACTACTCAAAAACGTTTCGTTTAAGTAGCGTTGCGAGAAAATATTAGATAGTCAAAAATTCATACTTCTTTCAAAATTCCAAAAATATTCTAAAAATTATAACAAAATCAAAAATTGAAACTTTTTTTCAAAATTCTAAAAATATTGCAAAAATTCATAGTTCACAAATTCAAACATTTAAGCTTTTTTTCAAAATTTGAAACAAAATTAAAAATTTCAATGTTCAATTATATACATATTACATTTTTCATGTTCAATTACATTTCATGTCATTCAAATAATTAATTTTATTTTTATCCAAAACATTGAGTAAAAAATTGAAAATCAATCTTTTGACACACTTGACATTATTTTTTGGACAAACTTATAATGCACTAATCTACTTTTTGTTCTCACATACCAATCCCGACCATCAAAGTTTCTCTAAATTCAATGTTCCTACTCGTAATCACTTAAAATAAACGTTTTATAAGCAAAAAATATTTGCAAATTTCCTTGTTTTGACACACTTGACAATTTTTTGACACATTTCCGGTACTGTTATCGAACACATCGATCTTTCAGCTCTTACCATAGAGTAAACCTATTTTTAGAAACAAAAGTTTTTGAAATCCCTTCAGCAGTTTTCTATATTTCATCGGTTGTGACATCCGGCCGGCAGACAGACAAACTTTTTTTTAACAGTAGGTCATCAAACTTCGAGATATTTCAAAAAAATGGGAGGGGGGGGGGGGGGGGTTAGAATTTCACTTTTTTCTCGAGAACACGGAAAAAAATGAACAGTACAAAATAAAGCTAGATATTTAGTTATTAATAAAGTTAGAGTTATTTACTACTATTTGAAATAGTAATTTCCTCATTTTAACAAATAATCCTTAAAAGTTATCAGTTGATAACAATTTACTGATTGTTTGCATAAAAATACTATTTTGAATAATAAAAACTACATGGCGGCCACTAAAATAAATTATAATAATTATATGTATGTCAAATTTCAAATATTTATCGTTTGAAAACAATAAAAATTATGGCTTGAAGAGTAAAAGTTACAGCTCAAAAGATAAAACTTATTTTGAGAGCTTTACTTTTCAATGTTAGGCCAATAACAAATATATAACATGATAATAGTTAAATAATAAAATGTTCTAAGTATTTTTTTTTAAATAGTGAAAGTGTAGAATTATAACTCGTAGAATATTATAACTCTACTAGCAGGCCCGGCGTGCTTCGCTACGCTTATATGTAAAGTTTTGCGTGGACATTTTGTTTACGTAGAAGCAATGATTTCAAAAGTGGTAGTGAGAAATGATAGCATAATTTTCAATTTTTATTTTTAAAAATATGAATGAAAACCAGCTGATCAGATCGGATATATGAAAAATTAGCAATCGAATAAGTTTTGAAGTAAGCAATAAAAAAATTTAAATGACTTGTTGAATTAGTAGAGCTGTGTCATCTCTATATAGAATATTATACAGAACAAAAGTAGATTCACAAATGTTCACAGTGCTCATGCCGTTTAATATACGCTTTCTTTACTGGTAAGTTATTAAAAAAGTTGCAAAAAATTGTAATCGTGATGTCATTTAATGGTCAGCAAGGGCAGTTAGAATAGTGATAATACATTCGATGAAGATGAATACAAACACATTTACAAATTTTAAACATACACACATTAATTTTTATAAATAGAAAATAATGATGCAAAAAGAATTAAAATTTTATTTTTGAGTTTTGTGTTAAACTTCTAGGCAGTACTATGTCTGAATTCATAGGATGAGAAATATTTCTATTTAGTCAACATCCTGAGTCATTGTAGTCATTATTGATTGTTGCAAATCAATGTGAAATTAAAATCTGACACACGGTCAATATATTACCATAAATATACAACATTAAGGGAATATTAATTTTTTGGAGTTTTGTGAGTGATTAAGCTTAAAGTAATTGTTGAAAATAATATTCCCGACAATAAGTAAATATTGTCGGAATTGAATTTAAGCTTATCAAAGACATCATCTCGACAGACGTTGTCCTGCATGATATTTCAAGCGATTAGGATATTAAACGAAGTATGAAATGAAAGACAAATAATATAATAATTTCATTATTTTTTATTTTGAAATAACATCAATTTTTCTAAAAACAATTCGTTATGATCAATATTGTTTGTTTAATTAGGTAGATTTCAAATAAAAATCTCCCTATTGCAATGGGCTTCATCTCGGAATTTCGGAAAAAATTTTTGTGCCAAACGACTATATATGATAAGCGGAGACGAAAAAACAAAAAAAAAATTTATATATATTTATAATATATATATATATATATATATATATATATATATATATATATATATATATATATATATATATATATATATATATATATATATATATATATATATATATATATATATATATATATATATATATATTTATATATAAATATCTTATATATATAAAAATCACATGTCACGATGTTTGTCCGCGATAAACTCCGCAACAACGTAAACAATCTTAATAAAATTGTGTTCAGTGTGTGTATAATGGTCCAACTTGAGAGATAGGATAGTTTTTATTTTGATTGAACGGCTAAATATTTTTTAATTACGAATTAAATGTTAAATATGGATAGTTCATAAGCAAACTTTCAGATGGCGGCGTAAATTAATTAATTTACTGTCAAACCTGCTTTATCGACTTGTTAATCATCCATGTAGGGCCCATATAGACTATCATATGTTATTGAGCGATTATTTTGTTCCGGTATTTGCTGCACTGGCACTGCAAAAGGGGGAAAAGAAACGAAATGCAATAAAATTTATATGGGATTTCATACAAAACACAACTTGTATAATTTTAAAAATTATCTATGAAATTTCTCATTTTGCTACAATTAAATAATTTAAATTTCTTTTGGCGCTGCAAAAGGGGGAAAAGAGAATAAATTCAATAAAATTTATATGGGATTTCATTCAAAACACAACTTGAATAATTTTAAAAATTATCTATGAAATTTCTTATTATACTACAATTAAATAATTTAAGTTTCTTTATGAACTATTAGTGACAATATTGAGCATAATATATAAAATACTTTATTTTCTTCTGTCCGTAAAAGAAATACGAAAATAGGTTAAATTTTTCATACAAGTTTGTATGGGAAATTTTGGCAATTTTCATGTTTGAGCGACTTAAGAATAATCTTATGTATATAAATTCACGTGTCACGATGTTTGTCCGCGATGAACTCCGTAACAACGTAACCAATCTTAATGAAATTTTGTACAATGTGTGTATGATGGTCCAGCTTGAGAGATAGGATAGTTATTATCTTGATTAAATGCCTAAATATTTTTTAATTGTATATTAAATGTTAAATATGGATTGTTCATATGCCAACTTTCAGATGGCAGCGTAAATCAATTTATTCAATTGATAGTAAACTTCAGGCGTGCTATACACCTGAGCTAAACTATGCGAAATATGCGAACTATGTTTTTAAAAAAGTAATGTTTTAATGCGAATAAAGCTTGTTCAAAAAAATGTAATGTTTCCGTTTTTCTTTTCTTTTTTAAATATTTTGTTTCGGTAATGTTTTTTTCATAATTACGTTATATACATTACTTTTAAAAACATAGTTCGCTTTTTTTATAGTTTAGCTCAGGTGTATAGCGCGCCTTAACTTCGTATAAGGCCATTATTAGACTATCAAATTTGTTTTAGTAAAAAAGTTTTGTTTTATATTTGATAATAAACGAAAAGCATATTATGCTATGTCAAATACGTTACCAAAGATTATTAACAATATTGTGGAGGTTATATATTAATTATAGTAGTGCTATAAAGTATCGAAATCTGTAAAAAATTAGTGTATTGGTTTTTATAAAGTTTGAATAAAAATAAGAGTAAAAATAAAGAAAACAATAATTTTTTTAAATTTTTCATTGGTCTTCAATGTTAATTTACAAAAATCATTATCAAATTGAAAAATACTCTTATACGTATTGCTAATTAAAATAGAACGATTAGAGGTAAAAAAATTGTCATCAAAACTGGATGAAAAACTAGCAAAGTTTATTTTACAACCTTTATGCTTGATTTATAGTCAGTAACTTTAACTTAACGTAAAGTACAAATGTATGAAAATGCACTAGAACATTTATAGTCGGTACGTAAACTTAACGTTAACTTAACGTAAAGTTCATTTCATTCTATCTTAAGGAGTTTTTGACGTTTAGTAACTAATATTTAATTGCAAGTGTCCATAAAAATAAAATTTTATTTATTAAAAAATGCTAAAGATATAAAAAGACTTTATACTAACGACTTTAATTAAAGCCAAATATTAGCATAAAATTAATATGAAAATAAATTTTTTTATTTTTAAATTTTGTATCAAATGTTTATTTCGAAATTTATTATTTTAAATTTTGATTGTGAAATCAGTTTGTTACTTTTAAAGCATTGATTGATTTATAAAATTGATTACAAAACCAAAATTAATATCAAATCAAACGTCAATGAATACCTAATATCTTGCCAACCTTAAATCAAAATTTTGTATAGAGTCTTAAGTTACGGTTAAGTTAAAGTTAACGTCAACTCTCCAATTTCATGTCAAATTTTTTTTATTGACCAATATATAGATAGTGTGATATACGCCTCATAAATTTGGGTTAGCCAATAGATGGTGCCGTATTTGTATTTAAAAAATTGGTTTTAATGTTAAAGTTTTCCAAATACACAACGCTTGCTTTTTCCAATTGTCGTGTATTATTTTTTCATTGGTGATTGGTGATAATTATTTTAATTGGTTTTTTATTAAATATTGGTTTATGCCCGTAGCTTGCTTTGATCAATGTTTTTTTTCGTTGAATATAATTTTATGAAATAGAAAAATGAATGTATAATATTTTATTAAAATAATATGTCAAATATTTTGAAATAGCACATTTTTTTGGAAATTTTAGGTGAAAAAGATGATGAACAATGTCGTTGAAGCTACAATTTTGAATGGAAAATTCAAAGTGGAAGATGTACTGTTGCTACGTATTTCAATGATCGCAACAGATATGGCATTTGAATTCAAACGTTTAGTTTCCAATGCGACTCGCTTTTGCAATGACCATCAACAACTCAAGACGAGTTTTCTTGAATTTTCTTTCTTATGAGATACCGACAATATGCGACGGGTTATAATGTTAAATAAACAAAAGGTTTACACTATTTGGTGTAAAATAAATAGTTTTTAGAGATTTTTAGAGTGATTAAGCTAAAGTAATTATTTTAATTCACATGAGTTTTGCAATTTTAAAGCATTTTTTATTTTCTCTCAGAAAAACTTCTTTAAAACAGTTTTTGTGTGTTTCGTGTCGGGAACAAATACAATTTACAATTGTATAATCACAGATGAAGAATTCAATTTAAATAAATATGCGATAATGAAGTTTCAATTTAGAAATTATCTGAACATGAAAATTGAAATATGTTTCGTTGTTGTTTCATCCACTGTGGCTGAGTCTGTAAGATGGCTTTGAACTATGATGTCTCTGATGAGCGTGAGTTCAATCCCGACAATAATTACTTATTATCGGGAATAATACTTTTAATAATTACTTTGAGCAATAATTACTCACAAATTCGCTTAAAAATTAATATTCCATTAATGTTGTCCATATATGGAACATATATGCCAATATATTGACCGTGTGTAAGATATTAGTTTCGCATTGATTTGCAACATTCAATAATAATGACTTTAAAATGACTTAAAATGTTGACTAAATAGAAATATTTCTCATCCTATGAATTCAAATCCTATGAATTCATATACAAAAACTTCCAAATAATTTTGATTTTTTTTGCATCACTTCTTTTATTCCTTTTTTGCATCACTTCTTCTATACCTTCATCGAATGTATTGTCGCTATTCTTACTGCATTTGCTGACCATAAAATCATATACCGATCAAAATTTTTTGCAACGTTTTTAGTAACCTACCGGTAAAGAAAGCGTATATTAAACCGCATGAGCACTGTGAAAATTTGTGAATCGATTTTTGTTCCGTATAATGTTCTAAATAGATTACACACCTGAAAACTTATATAATCGCGTATTTTTTATATATTCTTTGTTTTATATATAATACTATTTTTTTATATTTTACTGATCAACTAGAGTGCTGATCCTTTTACATTCATATTAAAAAAAAAAATAGAAAACCATTTCTCATTACTACTCTTTGAAATTATTGCTACGTCAACAAAATGTATACACACAAACTTTATTTATAGGCGTAGCAAAGCACGCCGGGTCCCGCTAGTATATATATATATATATATATATATATATATATATATATATATATATATATATATATATAT